>WIQG01000296.1:0-187519 GCA_014925785.1 Mycena galopus ATCC 62051
GAAAAATGTCTCTTATTTAATTCTCGACTGATATCTCATCTAGTGAGTACAAGCAATCGGCATTCTATGTAACCGAGCAGAACCTTGACCCGACCGCCTTGAACACGGCGTCTGGTATCGTTAATACAGGTGGGTGCGGTGCCGTCCTCAACTTTAATTTTTCTCATGAAACACCCACTCTAAGGGACCTTCAGGAACTCGTGTCCTACGGCCCAAGTTGGAATACTCCGGAGTCTGGCCATGATCACACGTTAGTCAAACATTTCATTTTTGACGCCATGTTCACATCAACCTCGCTCCTAGCCTTCATGAATGTATGTTCCCATGTTCCCTGATATTGAAACGTTCAACAGGTCTCCGATTTAGAGTCTTCCAGTGAGTTTGCACCTCCGGTGTCTTTCGACTGACCGACCCGATTCAAGGCGAGAACTCAATTCCTTCGAATAAACACCTGCATCCGAGGGGTCTATAGCGCACGTCTCGTT
This sequence comes from Mycena galopus ATCC 62051, assembly GCA_014925785.1. Lineage (NCBI taxonomy): Eukaryota > Fungi > Basidiomycota > Agaricomycetes > Agaricales > Mycenaceae > Mycena > Mycena galopus. The sequence continues at coordinate 486 of WIQG01000296.1, forward strand.
CCAAGGGTTCACACTGGCCTTGCACTGACTCGTCATTAGACATGGTATACCGCTTACCTGGCGGCGCACCCCACGGTAACCACCCTTCTCTCTGTCGCGGAGTTTCTCTCGGAATACGACAGTTGGTTCGTCATTCGTCTGGGCAATCCGTCCATTTTCTTGAATACATCTGAAGGATCCGCCAACTCGTGTCGGGAATGCAAGGCGCAGTTGTAGCGCAGATGAATGTTGGTTGTGGTGCTCCTTCCATCGGTTCATTTGCTGATATGCTGCGCAGACACTCATTCCTTTGTACAACGGTGGGGACAACACGGCCGTCGATATCAAATTGAGCAGTTAGGAGCACATTTCAATTCGTCGCTAAATACCTGCTCACTGTGTGCGGTTAGCCAATGCTGTTCTCTCCACATGGGCCAAACTCAACCCCCCGGTTGCTGCTGCGACCGCTTGGGCCCCAACGAATAACCTCGTGAGCGTCACTTTCTCGGCTCGTAATTTGTGCTGATCGGGTCCCAAGAATACCGCATTCGGCGGCGGCCCAAACTTGATTTCGATTCAGAGCGTGTCTACCGCCAACTTGCAAGCCTTAGCCGCCAAGTTTGTCGTTTGATTCTTACAACTGGGATTTTCGCTTACACGTTGTGGTTTATCAGCGTGCCTCAAATCAATTGGTTAAATCAACTTCCTTGAGAGAGAAACAGAGCGCTGTGCGGGTTGGCGCGGAATTGAGCGTAGTGAACTCGTCGACGAATAGAGACATCCGGAGAGGCAACGGTGTGCTGGCCCAGATGTACAACCAATCTACACAACGCAGGCGTTGCTCATTGGGTACCCCCACATCCCCCGTGTTCAAACAATATCGTCTCAGACGACAGTACCGTTTGAACAGCTCCTTTGCTGAGAATGGTACGAGCATGACTTGACAGTGTTTAAACAGTGTTCAAACGCTTTCTCCCCACGCACACACTCTTTGCGTCCAAGGAGACCAGTTGGACGCGTTTGAACACTGTTTGAACACTCTTGCGACCTGAACACTCTTACGACGACCTCACAGCCCACCCTCAGACCGTTTGAACGCGTTCAAACGGTGTTAGAACATTTTTTCGACCTTGCACTCTCTCTTCCGCATCCGCCGCCCACCCTCAAACTCAAACCTTGAAGGCGTTCAAACGGTGTTTGAACATTTTTTCGACCTCGCACTCTCTCTTCCGTGTCCGCCGCCCAGCCTCAAACCGTTTGAACACTGATCAAACCTTTTTGCGACCGCACACGCATTCTCACCGAACGGTCGTGGCTTTAAGCTCAGTGAGAGAGAGAGAGAGAGCCGTCCAACTCATTCAGCGGTGAGCGTTCGGGTCCCCATTGTCAGATTTTCCGATATTCTTTCATTGACAGAGCTTCTCATTGACAGATCGTCTCATTAACAGATCTTCTTTCACTGACAGATCTTCAAAAGGTATGCAGGCACGCAATCAACTCTGGTCTTTGTACAATATTGGAAAGTTCATGTACTTGAAACTTGAACTCTCTTATTGCTCTTTCCGGGGGTTTTCTCAGTCAGATGAGAAAAGCTGGTTGCAGACAGCCTATCTAAACAGCCAATATACCTCCTCTTCTCAAAGTCCCAGGGATGCCCGGAGGGCCTGTTGAATTTGCTAAGCGACTGGAAAAATCGGGTATCAGCCCTCCACCCAGTCCACAGAGATGAATGACTTGATCAGGTGAAATGATTGCGATGCATTGCGATGTCTGGCCACTGGGGTCTGGGACTCGTCGGGGTCCCATGCCGTCACCAAAGATTCCATCAACAACTTGCGGAGAAATCAGTTCGAGATTTCGAGAGGCAAAAATCCATAAGGTCTGGATCTCGACAATATGCGTTTGATGGTCTCGAGATCTCCACGCCGATAATATTCTGAAAACTTGTATTTCACGGGGCGTGGGTCAAGATCTCTGAGGATTACTGGAGATCTCAGGATGCGAATTTTGGTGCTAAAAAGCTGAAAAGTTGAGTCCTTTTCGAGATCTCTAGATATTTATAACGACGCATCGCGAAAACTCGACATCTCAACATTTCTTGACCATTGTCTGCTGATCTCTAGAGATCTCGACGTTGTATGGGGGAAATTTCTATAATTCAGAGCTTTTGTCCAGTAAGGGCCCTCAAAGTCGGGCATGCGAAGTGCGGAGCGGGCATGCGAACTGCAGTGGGGGCATGTAGTAGGAGGAAGACATGTGGTCGAAGTGCAGCACATGCGTTCAAAGTGGGCACATGCACAGGAGCATGTGAAGTGGGGGCGCGTTCGAAGTGTGGGTAGGTGGGCTTATGAGTGGGCGGCACGGGGTCTAAGTGAGAGAGCACACGAGGTGCGTGGGGTTTAAGGGTGGGGCGGGTGAGTTTTCGAAGTGAGTGTGGGGGTGTTAGAAGTGGGCAGGCGTTGTTCTAGGAGACGCACCTTCAAGTGCTTAGGGAGTAGTGCGAGGCATGTTCGAAGTGATACGGGAGGGGTGTTCAAAGCAGCGTGCATGCGTTATAAGTGGGTGGGCAGGCATTCAAAGAGAGGGTGTATGCATTAGAGAAGTGAGCGAACGGATGTTCGAAAGGGCGGGCATGCATTCCAAGTGGGTGCGAAGTCCCTTACAAGTGTCTTCAAAGTTAAGGGAGAGTGGTTGGGGAGCTGGGAGGTCGCATTCGAAGTATGATGGGATGAGCACAGCATTTGATCCCGCTATGCTCGTGCAAACACCGAAACGCCAGCCTGCCGAAAAAGGAAAGTGGAGTTGCAGAATGAATTTTGAAGCTACTTTGATGATTTCATCTAAATAATATGCAATATGATAGGCAGAATCCTCCTAGGTATTCAGTTTTCCCTAATTTTAAAATTACCAGCAACTTCTAACGGGTATCAAAATTGCAGGTGTCCATTTGCATAGGCTGTAGCTTCGAAGATACTGACAGTGAGAAAAGGCATGACCATATTCAGGTAGAGAACCACCTTTTCAGATGAGGATATACTTAGAGGCATTGGATAAGTTTGTAGGGCACTTCTAACTTCGGGTAGTAAATGAGAAGTCTATTTGAGGACGGAATACACTAGGTAGGGCTCAAATCGGCTTCTCATGTGCAGACACTGGGCCCTTCCAGATCTCAGCGGGTGAGGGTATTCATCGACGCCATTCAGCTCACATTCCCACCCTGCTATTTGTCCCCATGTGCAGTAAGTCCATGGGTCTCACACCAGGGGCAAAAGCCAAGGCATGTGGAATTCATATGCCTTACACACATGTGGTTTGCATGCCATCACATCATGTGACAAAGGTTTTAGTTACCTTTGTTGTACCTTTGTTTTTCGGGGTGGCTCAAAGGCAAAAACAAAGGTGCAACAAAGGTGATTGTCACTTTTGTCACAAAGTCTGATGGCATGTGAACCACATGCATGTAAGGGATATGAGGTTCCCATGCCTTGGCTTTTGCCCCCAGTATCATTGAGACCTGTGTTCAAGGCACCATAGAACGGGTCAAGCTTGAGGATAAATCTGACAAGTCTAGCTCGGAGACGTTGACTACCACCAGTGAATTTTTTCCTGAGACTACGAGCCAATGTTGAGTTTTTTCCAGCCTCATCGACACTCTCTGAGGGCCGCTCTGTTACTGTGGGCTTCGAGCAAATGGGGGTCAAGGGAGAGGTGACCGTCTCGTTCGAAAAGTCGGTGAGCAATGAGCAGTCTTACCAGGTATGTCTGTTTAATGCCAGCCAAATTGAGGCAGCAAACCCAGCGCTTTGTCAGTACCACGGAAGAGCGAAGCTCGGAAACGACTTTGGCGATGGAACTCGACAGGTTCAAAAATTTTGTCTGCAGGGTCGAGGTCAACCCACAGTCCAGTCTATCCGCATGAATCTGATGCCAACTCACTTCAGGGGAAAGTCACAAGTTGTAAATCCACGGGGTATGCAGTGGTTCCGTTCTACGTGACCGGCTGGATTGCGCAAGCTTTGTGCTTAAACAATGACGGCAACAGCGCCGGAACAGGTGGGCTATTTGCCGAACACAACTTTTCTCCGCTTTCTAATTTTTTTTAACAGCTTACGTCAAGCTTGAGGACGTTATCCCTGCGAACGGAAGAAGGGCCGACATAAGTGTTGGCGGTGCCAGCAGCTCCTGGGCGAACGGAAAGGCCAAGGGACAGTGCCTCCCTGCTTGAACATTTAGCCAGTGCTTGCTCGCGTTCTCCGGTAGTCGCCCCGGTTGTTGTTCGAGTTTTTTGATGTTGTGGTGGAGAATTATGAGCATGATCGACTGCAAGGTGCGCTTTCTTCGCTCGTGTATTCGTATTCCCCCTCCTTCTTCCGCGGGTAATTGAAATCCTCCTAACCGAGTCGCGCGTGCCTACGCGGCAAGATCCGGGAACGATTTGCACTGGTATTATGCCCGAGATGCCCGAAGCAATGTTCAATTAGTCAGTGACCCGAGTCTTCGGGAACCTCTACTATACAAAATGTTTGAGCCATCGGAACAGACTGCCCGGGCCGCCCGGCAACCCAAAGTACAGTTACTCAGTTGAAAATCCGGGCTCCATCAAACGGTTCAAAGTTGCAATTAGGTTTGCATCAGAAACCACGACCTGCACACTAAGTAAAGAAGAAAGATAATAACTGTTATATATTCACTGGAGAACAATTTCACGGGGTACAATTTCACAAAACTACGTAGCAGCAAGAACACTTTCTTACCATGCCGAAAACCACCCAAGGTAGTCCGCAGCATCCCCAGCATCAACGAGAGAAAAGAAATTTAAGAGTGCACAACTCTACATTCAGATCGCGATTAGTGCGGTACTCTTCATAGAGACAACAGACGAACTCAAATATCCACGCGTCGTTGGCCACGGCGGTAGTCGGAAAGGCAATACCCGCATTTTGGCCGACATTGATGCATCCTGGAGTGAGAATCGAACCGAAGGTTTCCTAACATGTGCATCAGATCTCTGACAAGGGATGATTGAGAAAGATACGTACCACGTCTGTCCAGCAGCCCTCCAGACTGACACCACCTACAGCGTTGTTGTTGATCCACGCGTACAGACACGTTCCAAGGGCGAGCTCTTCGACGAACTGGGGAGCTACCACGAAGAATGGGGCTAAATAAGGTAATTCAGAAAACATGCATGGAAAAGCACGTAACCAATTACAAGGTTGGGCCGCGACAAAGGCCGGCAGAGCAGCTTGGAGAGCAGCACAATCGGTTGGAGCCGGTGCTGCGGCGGGTCCGACTGCACATTCCAACGTTGTAGCTTCTAATACGATGTGTGCTCATTATTCCTCGCTGTCGCATGAGTTATTGGATTAGACCTACGGCCGCAAGCGAAAGTCTGTCGCTTTTCAAAAGAGCGAGAGGCGATGATATTGGCGGAGCAGGCCTTGGTCGAAACTTGGATTTCGTGTCCAGCGACGGTGATATTGCGAGTTTCAACAAGCAGCGGGCGCCGGCTGCGCATGAGGAGAGCGTGGCGCCTCCAGCTAGAATAGTGAGTTAAACAGCCATTATGGGGAGCGAGGTCAAACAGACGGACATGGGAGGGCTGAGGCTACCGCAAGAGCTGCAAGGGAGAGCAAAGCAATGAAAGAAAGAGCTGCCTTCATGACCAGATATGTTTTCAGGTTGATTTTTGGATTGAGACAGCAGGGTCTTATATACTCAAGAGCGCGGTGGCCTGCTCCCCGCCCACCACTTCGGTTGAGGAAGTCAACTCGCCGGCATTTGGATGTGTTAGCGAAGCGCGCAGTATATTTAGTGTCGGATACAAAGTGGGGAAAGAAGCCGTGCATCATTGAATCGAAGTTGATAAGCATCGGAAGTCGATCGAGACGGAGCGGCATCGGCATCGACGAGGAAATGACCGGCAGATCGGCAAAAGCAGATGGGAAAGTGAAAGAATGTCGGGATGACCACGGAATTCAAGCCTTTGAGCGGAGCTTAAATAGCTTCAGGCAGACAGCGTAATTGTATACTAAGGGTAAGGTAAGCAATGCATGGAAAAGTTATTGCCTATCTGGGCACTCCCAGGGTAGGAAGTGCTTGCCAAGAGGGTAGGACCTCGAATCAGCAGTAAAAAAGATGGATGCTGTGAGTTCCCAGGTCAAACCACCTATTGATGAGTCTAGCTGGTCATGCAGCCAAACTGGAAGTCTTCCTCGTCGTTGCACGTTCGCGGCACTGCTTATAAGGTTTACGGTCCAGCCGGGCACAGAAGCAGGAGGCAAGTCCATATCTGGCACGGGGTGAGCCCCCGGGATGATGGATTGAAGAAGCGGCCAGATTTCGACTGCGGGCTTAGAGCTGGCGGTCGAAACCCGTACAAATTTAACTTTGGAATGCGGCTAGAAGAATTTCTTCCACTTTGGTAGCGCATATTTGACTCTTGGGTGGTGCCACGTTCAACTCTGACGTTGACGTTTGGCCCCTGCAGGGGCAAATCAGGGAAAGCCATGCGTGTCAGTACGCAGTGGACAGACAAGACACGTTCTCATTCACTTGAATGGCGGCAGGGATTTCGGCTACTCCTTTGTCCATTTTCGGTAGGTCTCAGCCCGAAGACAGGTTTAGACAAGTCCTGACTCGCTCGCAAGCCCGACCGATGCGGTAATCCGATATGCGGGGGCAACTCACGTTAGAACTGGTAGGTAGGGTGGCGACTAGCGACATACCTGATTCCCACATGGTGTGGACACAAAATCGTCGTGGAAATCGCAAAAAGACGGGGGCGCCGCAGATCGCAAGATTTGTCCCCACAGATCATCAAACTCTTTATAAAATTACGCCATGGTCTTGGCGTTCCGCTTTTGGGAGCCGCTTTGGCTCTACTATGTCTTGCTCCGATTTCTTCCGCTCCCGCTTTCTGCGATGCAAGAGTATATTCTCTGGACATGCTGTACATATCTGTGTCCCACTCCGCTTCATGGTGTTCCTCTGGTCAAAGGCTTGCATCCAAGTTTAAGATGTTCCGAAAGGGAGGAGGCGGCAGGCCGCCGATCCCTTGTGTTACCCCGTCTGACGTCTCTTTAAACTGCGTTATCAGCACTCCGGCACCACTTGCCGGAACATGCCACGAACTTTAAAGACTTGAAAATTTCTTTATTGCTTGCTGGGATTCAGGACTAAGTATACATTAAAAGGCACATCGAACCTTCACAACAACTTCACAATATGTATTAATTTGCGCCCAACAAAAGGGGATGCGAGGCCGCAAAGCGGCCGAGCAGCTGCTTGTTCTTTATAAATAGATTCTGTCTGTCATAAGCCTTTCATACTTTGCCTTCGGTTAAGTAATCAGTTCCAGGGCTTTGGCTACTTCTGTCGGACATTCCCGCTCAACGTCATTCATTTACGAAAGCAAACCACTATCCGAATTCCAGCTATTCGGCTCGCATTTGGCCGCGGCCTAGTGTTGCCGGGGTTAGGTTCAGAACCGATTCTGAACAGGTCCGAACCTGTCCGAACCCTTGGGGTATTGTGTTCAAGGAAATTTACATTTATGCACTATTTTCCCTCAGAGTGAGAGATACTATATCGCGCTGGGAACCTGGGCACCTTAGGGTTTTTGGCCCGATTCCAGTATTCCATGGGGAGTTTTCCTAGGTCTTTGGGCCCTAGGAAATAGGCGTGCATCTTTTGAAGAGATTGAGCATACTTGGGATAATTTTGGTGGCATTTTGAGTGCCCAGCGAATTTATTTTTGTTGGATTTCCCAAAAGGGTAATTTCGGGGTACCTGGCCACCGTGAAAAACCTATTGCTGCCGGCCAATGGGGGGGCGCACCGTTGACCATAATGTACATGGGTTCCAAATGATGTATTCTGAACACTTATATTGTACATTGGACCTCGCAAAACTGCAGTACCGGAGTCGTCCCATGAGAATTTTGAGTGGCGGGATACACACTGTGAGCTAAGTGAGGGAGTTGCACCAGCGGTATGGCGCCGTTGGCCAAAATAAGTTATAGGAGGGTTCATTGGAAGCCGATGGACCCACCTGGACCCAGATCCCCACTTCCGAGGCATGCTGCCGAGAACCCGACATTTAATATTTTTTCCAGTCGCGAAAAGGTAATTTTCTACTTGTACTGACATCAAGAGAGACTGGGCAGTATTAGCGTGGTAAGCTATCGAGAGTATGAAAGTTATATCTATCTTAATGGTTCATGCAAGGCACTGGAATCGTAGTCTTGAAGACCACATTGGTATCTCGAATCGAAGACTACAGGTGTTGAGTTAGAGTTCCAATTGTGTTGGTGGATTCTGAAGTAAATAAAAAGGTTTATGCCATGAGCTACATGCCCAGATGGAAGCCCAAGGCTGTGGCAGAAGAAGTAGCCCCCAAAGTCCTGGATTGCTCAAGTATTGGTTGAGATACAGGCGAGGCGGTCGCTCGGAGTTAGGAAATTGATTTTCTCACCCTGCGGACCGCAATCAACCCGGGCACAGCTTTTGATCAACTCATCACTTTGGGTTGAAAATCGGTCTGAGGGTGCACAATGGGTCATATTGCACCATGCAAGTACAAAGGTGAGATATTATTCACCCCAGAGTGTTATATTTGCCCTATGGCCAGCTTCCTAGTGTGGCCAGCTTCCTAGTCACTGATAGTACAAGTCACCTTTACATCCAGGCAGGGTTTTCATGTGAATTCAAAATGTGCTCAAAGTATGTTCTCTTATCCCCTACTTTCTCCACTATTGGCTCTTTCCATTGTAGGGTGATCTGGATCAGCTTCTCCCATTTATGGTAATTGATGTTGGCTGTGTTTGGCAGTGGCATGGTTGGAATAAATTGTATATGAGTGGCCTTAAATTAGGGCTCAAATGGGCATCCTTGATAGTTGTAAATAGAGATTGAACCTTTCGAGGGACAGGTCACGCGGAAAATTACCCGATTTGGACGTCATGCGGTAGGTAGAGTCAGTGAGAGGATTGTTACGAGAAAAAAACAGTGTCAGGTGTTTTTTTGTCAGGTTCGAACCCCCTTGACTGCGAGCTACAAGCTGCCTCCGAGCGGCTGACTGCGACGAGATCACGATCTAGAGGTGGAGGCTTCTGAAGCCTGAAGTAGTACTGTAGTATTTCATTCAATTCAGCAGGGGTGGTGACCCATGACCAAAAAAAACTGATTTGGCACTTCAGCAACCAACAAAATTTGGTGTGACACCTCCAAAATTTCAACATTCACAACGGAAATTTTTGAAAATTCTGCCTTTTTGCACCTTCAAGAGAGATTTGGCCCAGATGTCACAGATTTTGCGTTCAGCACTGGGCTCCATGACCCGTGGCTGAAACCAAAATTCATCGCAGCACAGGGGGTGGGTGATGTGTGACCGCCGAATTGAATGAAATTATACAGTAATCTATGAAGTCCCTATCCATAACATATCCATAGCTACAAAATTTGTGTGTCCGTGCCGAGTGGTGTGCATCAGAGCAATGTCGGGCAACTGCCCTTCTGGGACACGGCGTCAAGTGTTTGCGCAGGAGTGGCGGGATCAGAGGCTGTGCTTCATCCATGTCTTCCCGTCTCACCACGTCACCATACCCTCGGTCTCTGCAAACATGACTTGCCGGCGCTCGATCGGCTGGCTTTCCATGGCGTCCTCTTGACCGCCCTCTTGGCAACGCTCCGGCGAATTCATCCGCGCCCTTTCGTGCATATGCAATGGCTCTCCGCGATGCATGTGGACGTCGCGCCCAAAGCTGGGTGCGAGACGGCGAGTTTGGGAGGAGCGGGCGCCGGGCAGTGCACGGATAGAGCGGCAGCTGCGCTCTCCGAGCTGTTCTCCTTCGATCCACCCGCTGAATGTAATGGACGCAGGACATCCTGACTGACTTTCGTGATCCCGCTGGCACCCTTCACATCGCACAGCACGCCTCAACGTAAGACAGATTCGAATCCGCAGCACTGAACCTCACCGCCTCGGAGAACATAAGCACCCAGTCTGGCCGTTTGCCATCCATCGCCATCTCCACCTGCTCAGTACCTATTCCAAGGTGCGGAATACATGAGCCCCATACTGGCTCACTCCAACCCCAGTCCTTCTTCCGTTCACGTCCGCCTTTCTTCATATCGCTGTGCAGGAGCCGGCGCTTCCGCAAATGCCACCTGGAAGGTCTCCCACGCCCCCACCAAATAAAGAGCGCACCACCCCCCCGTCCGCCTTTTTCGTATCCGCGTACGCACTGCACTGCGTTCTACGCACTTCTCTGTATCCGCGCGCGCGCATTTCTCTGTATTCGCAGGTGCATGTACAACCGGGGCGGCGGCGATATGATAGTGTGCCTGCAGAGGAGGACGGTGGCGTGGGAGAGCAAGAGTGCGCGGCGCAGCCAGTGCAGCAGACCGGGAGGAGGCCGCGATGTGCTCCCAAGGGAGGATGACCCGGCGCTGATGGTGGTGCGCGGGCGAGATGTACGATGCTGCCGCTGCGTGTGGGGGCGAGGCGGGTGATGCGCTCGACTGGCATACTGTGTTATCTGGGTGGGTACATGGGCGATGAGCTGAAGTCGCGTGGCGTGTGGGTGTTCCCAACTCGTTCGCGCATCCGGGTTTGAGCGCCGCCCGAGGACGAGGAGGTGAAAAACGAAGGGGGTGAGTCGGGTGGTGCCTCGGAGGGGACGGTACGGGGTGAGCAAGCCTGGACGACGAGTAGAGGGGTGCGCCGCGGGGGTGCGATTTGCTGGTCAACGAGGCCAGAAATCGCGCGGGAGGCGATATTAATACTCCCGTCCTCGGCTTCTGCGGACTTGCGGTGTCGGGTGAGCGCGCGGCGGAGGAACTTCACTCGTCCACATATGACTTACGGCGATATTGTCCTGTCTTCCGAATCCGAGCCAGACTCGCGTATGCGATAGGGATAGGTGCGGTGTGCGGAGGCGAGTCGCGATGAGAAGTCGCGATGATAGGAGAGAGGAGAGAGGAGAGAGGGAAAGTAAGGAACCAGGAAGTCTCTTGCATGCGATTTGCGATGTCGGGGTTTATGTGCCAGAAGCTCCCTCTGGTGCACACATTTCAGAATTCGCGTTGCACTGAATGGAACCAGAAACTCAAGTTTCGGCTTTCATGTCAGCTCACCCCAAACTTGGAGGATATATGAGACGCGGCTAACACAGCACACCCAGATGCGGCGGCACACCTGAGTACAAATACAGCACATGTACCGCATCTGAATCAAGTGCGGCACCTGCCTCAAAACGGAAGTGCCGCTGATGGGATTGGCATCAAGCACGCAATTCTCGCGCTGAAACAGGGCCAAACACCCGCCCTCTACCACCACTCCTCACGTCGGCCGGCGTTCATCCTGCCACATCACGTCCAAAAACGCGTCACAATGTCTTCAAAATTTTAAACAGACTCCCGACGACCAGATGATCGACAGCCTGTCAATTGGTGTCGTGACGCCATTAAGGCACAGGTGTGCCGCAAATTAGCTTGATGTGCCGCATCTATTAAGCTGCGTCTGGTGAATTCCGCAAAACTTGGAATTTCGGTCAAATGAATTTCGGCGCGGCTGAACATGAGACTTATTCTATTTACTGATTTAAGGTACAATTTTTGGACCACCCAAACTACAAGAATCACCTTGAATTTCGGCCAACCCGAAATTCAATACATTCCGAATTACATCTATTTCCGGTGTGATTGGAGCTTCAACGAATCTAATGCACAGCCAATATTTCTTGAGAACGCTAAATGGCGACAGTATAAAAATGAAGTCACGGTCAACAATTGAACAATTACAAAGTACTCGGATTTATTCCACGCAACAGAATGCCATGGTTTTACTGTTCGGGACCGGCTTTCCGTTGTTGAAGTAGTTTTGGAGCGGTGCTTCGTTAGCACCAAAGGCCTTTTCTATTCTTCTAAGCGCTAGCTGCGGAACAATGACATGATTAGGTAAGGAAACATTGACACGGCCCGGCATGGCGCACCGTCATTGTGTTGCGTGGCTGAGTGAAAATAAGTCTGAACCGAGTAGGGATGGGATCTGCCATGAGGTTTGTTGGTTTCTGACGATTGGGCTGAATAATCGCTAGCAAGAGAAGAAATAAAGACGCTCACCATGAAGACCTTTTCTCGAAGCAAGGCGGCCACGCCGAGATCCAGTTTTTCAAGGGGGTACGCGGAAGCGGGCGAGATACGGGCCAGCCACGGCGCAAAGTCTACAACTACGAACACGCCTGCATTGGCGCGAGTGAATCTTATGGTGGTGGATCAGTCCAGTACCAGTGGAAAAGAAAAGCGAAATTCAACATACTCCAAGTTATGAAAAATCAACCATTCCGCCACAAATTCGTACGCCTCCGCCAGTGCGCTGCGATTATCAGTGAGGAAGCGCTCCACAAAGGGCCGATCTTGGAGGACGCGCGCAAAGAGCAAGTCGCTGACGGAGGATATCGGGGTGGCGTATAAAAGGGGACGTATGAGCTTCAAAAGGCCAGGGTTCTCCGGTGAGATGAGGAGGCCGACTGGGAAAGGATTAAATGAAGCTAATGGTCGATATGAATGTCACCAACGTTTGAGTCCGCTGGCGCCGAAATCCTTGGTGGGACCTGCGACTACGTGGACGCGGGATGGGTCGACACCCATTGCCGGAAGGTCATACGTCAAGACGGATTCAAATTTCGCATTGTGCGCGGGCGGGTACGCAGACTGGAACGTAGAGAGTCCGTATACCTCATCGACTATCAGATGAATGTTATACTGCGAAATTAAATACACGTCAATTCGAGATGCACAATGGTAGAGTCGACACACCTTTTGAGCTAAAAGTGCATATCCCATCACAACTTCTTTAGGAACGACTTGGGGAATTGGGTTATGTGGGTTAGGTAAGAGCATCGCCTAAAGGCATATCCCTTAACAACTTCTTTAGGAACGATCTGGAGAACAACTCACCTTGATTTTCAATCCGATTCTCTCGCTCTCCAATAGCTTGGCCTCAAGGTAAGGCAGCACATCCTCTGAGAGGGAATTCATTTTCGCGGGCATCTCGGCCCTCACGAGAGTTGCGAAGGCCGGATGTTGAATGTCCCGCACGTAATCATCTAAAAGATGTCAAGAAACCCAAGGAGATAGATAGAAGGCGGCTGTGCGAACCATAAAACGGCTGGGGAAGAGCGAGTTATTACGAGACGTCGGGCCAGGATTGGGGAACACGCACGACACTCATTAAAATACCATCTCCTTCACCTGCCAGGGCCCAGAATAGCTGCGCCAATAGGGCGCCGATCCCTGGCCCGGTGACCGAATTCTCCCCTGGTAATGTTGTGAATTTCAATGGATCAATGGTTCGGGGGAAGCGGTTACTGGTGATTCGAACCCGAGGATTAAAATGGTCATTGATGTATTGGGGCATGAGATCTTCTACCGTCGGAAGTGTCGTTTTAATCAGCGTCGCCCGGTACCTCAGATGTTGCGTGTACAGGGTTGTTATCGGACCGGAAAGGTGCTGGCCGGGATCCATCAGCAATCGATTTCCTCTAAGTACGAAAATCCATACTTCGATTAGGCGTTCGCTTAGCAGCGAGTTCTCGGCAATTGAGAGGTTAATTGTCCCGTCTGGGTACAGCTCAGGGTCATAGAAGGGCCCATGAGGCGGTGTGCTAGGCAGAGTGGGTGAGCAAGGCAAATTTCCAGAACAGAAACAAATAACGAAGGCAAGTTGCCTGGAAGAATGGGGCGTTGAATTGAACGCCCTAACTCACTATGCGTGTGGGGGAGCAAATCCCAGACGTTTCAGAGCGCGATTCGAGAGGGGGGGAAATCGGACATGGAGAGAAAAGTGAATGGAGCTCGCTTCAGCCATAGAGCCTTTTTAACCGCTCGACGTCAACGTAACTTGAAAGAAAATCGGGCCATCATCGCCCTCTTGATCGCACTGCCTTCGCAATGAACTTGCACATATCGGGAACTTGAGTTGATGTCATCTGTCTTCGGTGCATGTTTGTCGAAGGCTTCTACAGACAGATTGTTCTCGGCCACATCGTCCGGCCAAGATATTGATCGTTCGGTGCATTCCTGGGTCCGTTCTTGGCGATCCATACCTCGAACGAAGGTCGCCAAGTGCCTGCATAGAGCCTAGTTCAATATTACCACTGGATCCGGAGGTGCGGCTGTCATCTCAGGCACCCAGATGGACGATATTTTATCCACCGACCGCTTTAAATGAATCTCAAGTTACCTTGGCGTCTGACCCAGAGGCTTCAAACTTTCATGTCGACGAGTTGGACACCAAATATGGAACTTCTCGTACTACTGTCACAGTGTTCCTCAATTAAGTAGGCATTTTATTTAGCTACACTTCTTTAAGTATCATAAAACAAATATTTCGCCCTGAAACAACTAATTAAAATGAGCCTTTAATCCATAACTCGCGCTCTGATTGCTGCTAATAGATGAAAACGGGATTTTGATTCGTTTTTTTTTGAGCCAAATTATTTGTTTTATGATACTTAAAGAAGTGTAGCTCACTGATTTTGAGGAACCAGCGCCGTATGTACTATTTGGATCAATTCGAAAATGCACGTGACCTTATAATATTTTCCTCCAAATTCCGCTAAAATCAAGAAAGACTTATTGCCAAGGTTTCCAGAAATTGGTACCGACTGTCACGACAGTCGGTACCGAGACTAGACACGTGTATGTTTCATACTATGACTCCCAGGATATTGTCAACATCTCCGTCTTTGAGGGAGCGGTAACCTTGCAGGACCCGTAACTCCCAGTGCGAGGCTCCGCGATGGTAAAACAAACTCGGCGGCTTCCTCGGATTTTGTCGGCGGGCGATTGCGTTACTCGTCTCCGTTTCTTACGAGCGAACAATCCGTTTCAACCCCAGTAGTTACGTTGACGGACTCGGCCTTCGGGTACTCCCTGGGAAACCGGCACTACGAGTGCGTCATCCTGGCCTTCTTTCCGCGGATGTTACCATAATCAACAAGTTACGTCTTGCTCTTGTATGTTTGCCTTCCAAGTGTGAGTAATTTTCTCAGCAGGATTTTTGAAAAAAAAATGTCCACCGACACGGGTGGACGGCTGCTTTGGGCGGCCTTCTCCACGATCTGATCCTCAATTCCTCATTCTAAGTCATCAGGGGTCTCCACAAACGGTACGATTTCTTTAAAAGTTGAAACATCAGCACTCCATTCTGGAGGATTTCGCCGAGTCGCGTAACAATGATGTACTCCATGGCTATTTGGTGCATCACCGCTGACTGCCACGATTCCAACCATTATGCACATGAAAACTCAAAACCTGATGAGTACGAGCGGAGAATAATTCCCAGTCTGCATTAAACATCGATCCGAGTCGGTAACGTCACGCCGGACACAGGATAGCAAGATGTAAGATGCTCGGCAAATCAAGTTCCACGTGTGGTTTTGCGGCGTTCATGTAGAGATCTACACACGCCCATAGGATCGGTTAACACCGGAGCAAAGTCTGCAACCCAAACGGGATGCGCCCAACAACGAATGGGATGTCTGCGTTTGGGCGCCTGAGCGGGGATCAACCGCGACTTTAGCCAAATTTATCGCTAAAATTTCGGATCGCCATGTAGGTTCTCAGTTTTGCGTCTTTGCCGACCGGGATTTCAGCATTGCGCTGAACGAAGTGAATAAAGTTCTAGGCGGGCGCGGGGAATTCGCCTGCGAAGTGTCAGGCGCGTTCCATTGACCCTGTTCGGTTGAAAGGAACTGAAAGCCGCGTAGACAAGCTAAGATTCGGAGTCGCCATATGTGTCAACCTTTCGCTCGCTACAGCCAAAATCATTACAAGGCCATTGACAGCTTGGGATTCAAGCGAGTATTACTCGGTTCCTCGGCAAGATTGACGGTGGCGTCCATTGACCCTGACCGTTTAGGATCTAATTGAAAAGTCTAACATTCGGGGGTTGCCATATATGTTCAAGAGTAGACGGCAAATCCTCAGCTTTTTATCACCGAGGCCGCCGGAGCAATAGTGCTCCACGATTGACGATATGCCTGGAGGATTTCGTTGCCAAAACATTGGTGGTGGCGTTCCATTGGCCCTGACCAATCAAAAGAAGTTGGAAGGTGCGCGAGGCTCTAGACTCCTCACTAGGTTCTCGACTCCGATTATTGGATCCTGATGGAATTCGCACTCTGCCGTAAGTGGTGGTCCAGTGGCCTTTCGCGCTTTACTCTCAGAATGGGATTTAGGAGCGAATGGACCTTTGAAGCTAAACCCGGGATCCTTCACTCTTGTGCGGTCTCTGGACTCTTTATGGAATCAATGGCGGCCCTGAACGCTTAACCTTTTATGCAGAGTGCCCATATGCCCCAGGAACAGTCCCGGGAGTCAGAAAGCCCTATTTGTGGCCTTGAAAGCGTTCCTGGGAATTTCCGAACTTCCGGTAGTATGGCACCTAAACGGAAAACGTGGAGGAACCGGAAACGTATTTTAAGAGTGTCATATGCCACTGTTGAAAAATGACCCTGAATTGAAGCCAGAAGATTGATACTTACGTTTCGCTCTTCATGCTAGCCCACGCAAGTCTAGAGGCTAGAGCACCACGCCGATTAGAGAGATTGCCGACAGCGTGATGACAGATGGCCGTGCGTGCCGATGATCAGGCCCTCAATTAAAATATTCTATTTTTCGCGAGGTATGCCCGTCTGCGTGGTAAAGTCCGAAAGAAGACTCGGTATGAAACTATGACAAGGACATTCGAAATTTGAGAGCAGCAGCCGCAAATGAAGTGTTCTTCCCCGGACGAGTGGGTGATTTGCAGCTAAACAACGTATGTGACTCTAATGTGAAAATCCGACTTGCATATAAGCCCGTCTATGCTCCCTCCGCACTTTCTGCGTGTGGTAGAAAATTCCCTTTCATCACGGGAGAGCCCGGATACGTTACGGTGGGATCTAACAGTCGCAAACTACAGCACTTTCTTCAACCGCAGCCTACCGAAATCTCTGATCCAACGACAATCATCGCGCCATTCGAGCAAGCTGCCATAAATGCTAAAGAGGCTAGTGTCGACGGTGTAGAACGTGAGCTTCTCCCCGCAGCTACGCCTATAAAAATTTGACTAACCACTGCTTGCTTCCTTCTCCAGTACATGGCACCAACGGTTACCTCGTGTACCAATTCCTCGACTCCAACTCAAATCAGCACACCGACCAGTGGGGCGGGACCCTTGAACATCGTCCACTTTATGTGGCTTCCCAAACGAATTCTTGGATGCGCTGCCAGGGCGATCTAAACCTTCTCGAAGAATAGGGCTCCTGAACTCGGGCTCTGTTGACGAATTGTAGTGGGATTGATTGTGGAACTTAAGAGCCCAGGCTGTGACGCTCACGTCCATTACGCAAGCGGGCGAAATGGCAGAGGACTCGCGATTACATCGAAATGAGGAAAATAGGGCAGAACACCCGAAATGGTGGCAATCAACACTTCTCGTCCTTTATCTCCCATACACCCCACACCCCGAGTATTCCCTAGAGATGATGTGATGCGTTAGAGTTCACGGGGCTTACATGTTCCAGGAAACACAAGGACATACAATATCGCACGTATCGGGCTTCGGAAAGTGTTGGTGGCGGAAGGTTGCCGGCGTCGTGAAGCACATCTTGCGCCTGTCGTCTCCGAATTGGAGGTTTTCAAGGCGGGACTGGATGCGCTGAAGAACAAATTAAAGGTATTTCAGCAATTCCGTGAGAGAGAGAAAAGAGACACGCACACGACGTCGAGATCCAGGGGAGGTGCAGCCCTGATGGAGAACAAGAAGCTTAAGCGTGTCAATTGTATGAGAAAAGGGAAACTCACCTTGTCGTCGAAGTTTTTGAAGTAGGTCGCACAAATCGACTCCCCGGATTCTGCGATCCAGTACCCAAATACGCCGGAGCAACCCTATGCCAAGATGAGACTGGAGATCGAGAACTCGCAAAGACGACGCACTCGGTCCTCGCACTTCAGTGGACGGCCTTTTATCTTCACTCCCGGGATGTCGATGTCGGTCTCCTTGCATGCTTCAACGGGATCGTACGACCTCGGAACGTTTGCAAGCCGTGCGGTATACCCCGGGCGTTGTGACGCAGACAGCGCTGATCCGGCGTGAGGTCCTCCCATTTGAACCCGGCACGCACGCGCGCATCCTCGTTTTCCTTGCGGCGCTTCTCCGCAGCGCGCTGACGCTTCCACTCCGCCTTCTCGCCCTGCAGGTCCGCACGCAAAGCTTCCAGATCATCGCGCTCGCGTGCCCAATCCGCACGAAGAGCTTCGTGTGCCTGGATCTCCTTGTCCCATTCCACTTCCTCTTTCTGGCGGCGCTCCACCTGCGCCAGGCGCTCATGCTCCCACTCCGCCTTCTGGTGTTCTAGCTCTGCACGCAGAGACAGTATGTCGCTGCTTGCGCGCACCCAATCGGTACGAAGGTCCGCGTGTGCCTGGATCTCCCTCTCCCATTCCACCTCTTCTTCCTGGCGGCGCTGGGTCTGCGCGACGTGTTCACGTTTCCAATTCTCTCTATCGCGCTCAAGCTCCACACGCAGAGATAATATCTCCTCGCGCTCGCGCGCCCAATCCGCACGAAGAGCCTCGTGTGTGTGGACCTCGTTGTCCCATTCGTCCCGGATGCGGGCCTGCGCTGCAGGCTGAGGTGCAATAGTCGGAAGCCGCGAGACCGCCAGCACAGCAGAAGTTATTCCGAGGACCAGCATGACAAGATGAAGCGGAGAGAAATTGCACTTGCGACCCATATTCCGGCCGCTGGAACTGTTATTTGCAGGGTCACTTCGGAAGATCAAGGGCCATATGTCGTTCATGACATAGCTAGAAGAGATGTCGCCGGACCCAGGATAGCTATCGTTGGCATTGTCATTCCGTGAGGGCTCTTCATAAGGAGGGGGAGTATTGTTATCTGAGTGAGCGCTAGCTTCAGACAAAGAGCCTGGCATGCTCGAGGAGCGGTTAGCCGTGGGTACCACGTCCATCGTTTCTACTTGAGCTTCTGGATCATCAGTTTTGAGGTCCGAAGAGGAGGAGACTTCAGGAGACGACGATACCATCGTGGACGTCGACAGTGAGCCTTGACGGCCTCGTCACTGTCACGTAAGTAAAACTACACGTGTTCTGATGGCCGGGCCCTTCGGAAGGAAACAGGGACCATCAAGGTTGAGGCGCAGAGAATCGTGAGTGCTTGGGCTTTGTTTATTTATATCCAGATCTAGGTGACAGGTCCACTACTAAGCTGTCAACGTGGTGTTCGCCTCTGGAAAAATGATAATTGCCAGGACTCTGGTATCACCTTCATATCACCCGTCTGTCCGAGGCCTTTTCAATCTCCGCCAACTCCACTCCCGGACTGACTTGTAGAGACTGAGCCCTGAAATCCAGGCAGCCTTATTTATTCCGATGTTCCTGGCACTCAACTGACGGGGGTCAACTTCACAATGCCTCCTGAAATTCTGGAAACTAAGAGGATAATAGACCATCTAACTGTCGGCTCGTTGTCCGTTTTCCGAGTCAACGCCGGCAGGATTCGCTCTTGCACAAACACTTGGATCACTTCTGTGTCAAATTGACTTGGTCATAGGTATATTCTCTTTTTTAGGGTTTACCTTGGAAGAGCCCGTCAACGCGCCAAACTGAGGTCAATGCTCAATTACTTAATTATCTTGGGAAGAGTAGAAGTAACAGACGCTGTTCACATTTTACCGAACTGATGGCGAAGCGCCCCACCGTGCTCTTGCATTGTTTATAATAACTCGAACCTGGGTATTCTGGGGAGTGGACCCGATATAAGAGAGATGTATGGTCAAGCGACAAGAAGAATAAGAAACCTCGTTATTAGACTCGTGACCAGTTTGCTTACAATGAGCAAAAGTTGTGGCGAGCACTTTGCTGTAAGCGCAAGGTGCTCGCCACAATTTTTGCTCATTGTAAGCAGACTGGTTACGAGTCTACCTCGTTATTCGCTTCACACTCCTTTCAAACCGCCGTTGTGAGTACGCTATTCCATCGCTGCGAATTCAATGCAGACGTAATGACGTGACATAGAGCAAGAGAACACATCTTACCTGCCTTACCTGTGTCTGCGGCCGACAGGAGACATCTTCGTTTGCTCAAACAGCAACTAGTACTGAAGACTGGGAGTGGGCTACTTCGACAACAGGAATGCGATAGAAATCTCTGAGCATTGCGCTCGAAGCCGCTTCCTTCGGGCTGAGCAGAACTTCAAATTCAATCTGCGAATGTACAGGAAAAACATATAATTAAATCAACATGCCAAGCAGTTTGATGTTCTCCTCACAAACAGCGCCTAAACTATCAACAAACCGATCCAAGGGACCTGCATAATATACAAGATAATACAAAGGCCTTCCGGGCCTCACCCCTCATACTATCAACTTACTCGCAAAGACCTCGCACAACAGCTTCTCGTCGACGAAGTTAGTCGGGTCCTTAAAGATCTCGTCCTTAAGAGCCCTGATTTGGACAAGCGCCTCCACTCCGAGCTTCGCACCCTTCTCAGTGGTGATGCTCTGCTTGCGCATGACAAGCGCCAGGTAAGCGGGCCCGAGCCACTCCGTGATCTTGTACTGGTGTCCGAGCGCGATCTTGTCGACAGGCCCAGCACAGAGCGCGAGCCGACGGATATCCTGCACGTCCAATTCGTCCGCCAGACGCAGGACCGAGATCCATTCTTCCACTGTCTTGCATTCGTGCGCGGATTAGTCTCTGCAGGCACAGCCATCAATGACACGCATACATAATAGCTAGAAATGGAAAACACACGCGGGGTACAAGATGGAGAGGAAGCAGTCGAAATCAACATCAGCAAAACTTGAGCCAACTACGCACCGGTACATACCCTGTTGTACTTGCTGTACCCGCTGTACCGCCTGTACCGTGGGTACCCCTTTAGGTACCTGTACGTACTTGGGCCGAAAGTATGTACTTTCGGCCGATGTACGTAGTGCTTTGTACTTCGCTGTACTTGCTCTGTACTTGCGCTGTAACATTCTGTACCTTTCTGTACTTTTTGCATACTTCAATGCAGCCGCATTGCAGCTGGTTTAACCAGTGCATTCAAAACAGGTAATAGTCTTCCAATTTTCATCCCACAGCACGATAGAGAACAAAAAATCAAGATGGATAGGGGTGAAAAAATGTTAACACAGTAATATCTACTACTGTCTAGGACGAGATGGGCGCGCAGGTAATGATGCGCGAGAACTAAATTCAGCAGAATTCAGTAGAGGGACACACCATCCTGTTCGCAGCAATAGTCAGTGGAGAAAGTGACAAAGGTAAATTAATTTGACGTACTGCAAAGAGCTGGGTGAACGGAACACAGGCTTAACTGTTCACATGAATTGGGTCAGTTTCAGAACACATAGATGAAGAAATTGAGGGACGTACGCAAAGTAATTCACGAATGCGTGGGATCAGCAGAGCAGAACTGGGATCTATACAACAGGCAAACGTCAACACTAGTTGTTCGAAGATACAATCAAGGGACGTACGTGAAGCAATTCGCGCATGCGTGGGAAGGGGACGCCGGAACAATCCGCATCGAGGGACGATTCTAGGGTGCACAGCCACTCCCTGCTTCTCCTCTCTGTGTTGATGAGCACACTGCACCCACTGGATACTGGATGGACACACCATTCTGCTTAAAGCAATAATCAGTTGAGGAAACAACACATGGAATTAACTTGACATACAGAATAGAGCTCGGTGAAACTGGGCGTGCGGAATACAGGCTCAACTGTTCAGAAATTCGGTCAGTATGGACAGACATAGACAAAAAATTTGAGGGACATACACACCGTGAATAGCAAATACACGGTGATCTACACAAAGGCAAACATCAGCGTCAGTCATTCAAAGATACAAAACACGGACCTGCAAGCAATTCCAAAACATTTTGCAAGTCGCTGAGCAATAATTAATCAACCCAAAGCTGCAGGGACTAAAAGACCTGAAAGACTTGCCGCATTTTCTGCGTAACTAGCTCCCGTCTGAGTCTGTCGGCAGCGATTCTGCAGCATGAACCGTCAGTGGAGACAAGACTCAAGATATAAGACAACATGTACCTTATCAAGTGCCGAGCCACCACCCTTGCTCCTACAGGTCTCTCCTCACCCTCCAGGAGGCTTGCATGTGGGTGGCACGGTGGGGACGACCGCGTTCTTGGACGACTGCGAGCCATCCACCGCGCTCGGTGACATTGGACGGAAGTAGCGAAGGCCAAGAGACAAATAAAGGTAAGAATATTGAAAGGAAGGGAGGAGGGGACGTCAGGGATGGTGGTGGTAGAAAGGAAAGAAGAGACGAACCATCGCCAAATATTTGGCGCTGATTTACAGCTCTGGATCCATCACGTGCCGGCCACCGAACGTTCTCGAGACTCCGAATTCTTACTCATTACCGCTATGTTCTCCCCCGACTTTTACTTTGTGGCTGCTCCACCTTGACGCAGTGCCAACTCAGTGCAACTTGGGATTGGCCTACTTGTAAACGCAAGGCGCGACGCTGTGGCCTTGCTATCCGTTGGAGCTGTGAGGCCTTTGCACACAAGTAGGTATCCTTCTATCCTATCTCGTCTCATTTTCTTATCCTCATTGCCTACTCATACTCACCATTCTTACTTTTCTTTTCAGGCCAACTCCTTACAATGTGACGTCTTCCATCCCGCGCCCTCCTAACCTGGCCTCACCGCTGCCGAGTTTTTCCTGGTGGCAACGCCCTGCGCAAGCAGCTCACTTCCAAATTCTCTGCAGCGCGCAAGTCGACAACGGTTCGTCTTTCTTCACTTTAAATTCCCTTCGTTCTTATTCCTGTTCTCCATTTCTCCAGAATGCCGTTGGTGATGTCAAGAAGCCCCATCGTTTGCGGGGACCATCGCTCTCCATGAAATCTGTCGCTACCGAAATTCGACTGAGCTCCTCATCCACAACATCTCGTCCGTGAAATTGCCCAGGATTTCAAGGTGCGCTCTTTCGTGTCTTTTTTTCCCAATCTCATTCTCTTTGTCCAGAGCTTGAAGAAGTACTGGTGGCAAGGCCCCGCGCAAGCAGCTCGCTTTCAAATCCTCGGCAGTGCGCAAGCCGACCATGGTTTGTTGTTTTCTTTTTCCCTTCATCGTCATTTCTCATCCGTGTCCACCAGCAGTGAGTGCACTGCGTCGTGCGGTGAGACGACGTGCGTGAGGAGCGCCGCCAGGCGACGACAGCAATGGGCGAGGCTGCAGCGGCAGGCAGGGAGGTCTCGAGCTCGAAGCCCGACACTGAGCCACCCCTAGGCCCACCCTTGCCCTCCGCTGAACTGTCCGTGTTCAGGTCACTCCGGAAGCCCTGCAGCACCGACCCGCGCTCTAGCCATGTCACACGCAATAGTGGGGTCTGCAGCGGCAGATCCTTCTCGGGTGCCTGGCCTGCAAACATCGAGTGGATCGACGATTCCGACAGCTCGTGGTGAAGCAGCGTCTGGTGCAGCGGCGCCAGATAGCAGCGTCCTCACGCCATCCAGCACTACGTCGTCCCTAGGTCCAGCGAGCGTGTGTGCACCAGTGCGCCCGCAAAGATGCCGATCACGCCCAGCATGCCCTGGTGGGGACCCCACCCGATGCGCCGGGGACAGTTGTCGGTGTCATCTCAACTGTGCTCATTATCGAGTGCCCAGCCTTGAACCCACACAGGAAACTCGATGTTCACCGTCATTGCTGACGCCGCCAGCGCCAGCTTCAGCACAAACCGTGGCGGCGGCCTTGGCGCCACCAGGGGACTCGTCACCACCGTGTGCTCCTGCTCCCCGTCCCCCCTCGGCGCCAGCGACCCCGCAAATAAATTCGACATCAGTGCCATCCAGCCCTACGCGCCCTTCCCGACCCTGCCCTTCCACTCACTCGCAAGCGCGGCGTGTTTCTCCACCAATGCACATCACTTTTGTCGGGTCCATCGCCGCCTTGCTCACATGTGCCGCGCTCCCCGGGTCGAGCACCACCTCGGTCAGCAGCACACGCATCTCCTCCGGCACGCCGAACATCTCCTGCAGCACGCCGAGTAGCGTCAGCACGTCGTGCTGCCCCGCGCACACTGGCAGCTCCTCGTCCTGAACGCTTACGTTGCGGAGCTGCTTGCCCACGTCGGCGAGGATGCCCGTGACAGTGCTGCGCGACAGGTGCGCGACGTCCACACGGCGGAGACCGGCATGCTTGAGGTGGTTCGTGTGCGAGAGCGTGTAAACGGCCTGCATGCGCTGCAGCAGCACTGGCGTGTGTTCGAGTGTCGGGAGGCTCGCAGGGGGCAGGGGTTACTCGTGCTGACCGCTCCTAGATTCCTACCTCCATTCCTCTAGAGTATTGTCGTATTCTAATGTACTTTTAGTTAATGTACCTCTATTTGTATTTACTCAATCCATTTTTCTCTGGCATCCAATTTTTGGTGTGCTTTTCAACCAATCAACAATGCGACGCGTCTCTGACACCATTTTCTGGCTTTGGTAAGTTGTTCAGAACAAAGAGATGGTGGCGAGTCCTTTTGTCAAGGGATATATATATGGGCAAAATGTGGACAAGTACATATTTGGGCCCCAACTACAAAGAGCTACATACCTAGGCCAAAAGTACATGAAGTACAGTGAAGTACAGTGCACATCCCAAAAGTACACGTGGGTTACGAACTCTTACGTCCCGGTACGTACATGGCCCAAAAGGTACAAGAGGTACAAGCAAGTACAAGCGCGGTCACGCCAAAACCAGGATTTGCTGATGAAGCTTGGAGCTGGTCATAGGCAGCCAGAACAATGGAGTAGTAGCTTTACTGAACAGATATCTATGGAGTTGGTATTCCGTATTGTCGATCTGCGGCAGAGATTAGACGGCTACGTAGAGAAGGACGCTTGGCACTTGCAACGAATCGAAGATCACCATCAGCATACCAAAAGCGCGGGTGCTTCCTTGGTCCCCGGCTGAGCTCCACGCCAGCGCTCGGGTAACAATACCCCATGCATGGGGTGGGGATGCCAGGGGAATACTTCGACTGTGGTGCCTGAGAAGGTCCAATGGGGGGCATGCCCGCGATTTCGGACCACGTTGGTGTTGTAAAGCCGAGAGCGACAGGTGGAACGGGGCCCCAAGTATTCCAGGCGTGGATCGGAATCTAGTGCCATCTCTGCCTGGATATCTGCCATGCTCTTGTCCGTCTTTTGCACAGTCTTGACATCGAGTCCAAATAGGGACAAGTGCTCCGCGAGAGCGGGGCCGAACTTGAGGTCATTGCCTGCGCGATCCACACCACATAACCGCGACAACCCTCCGTGCAATCGCCGTGCTCGATTAGTCTCTCCTAGACAGACGCTACAAACATTTTTATCTCGTACCTCGATTGTTTGTACGATCCCGACGCATTCTCATTAACAGGTACGTACCACCAGTGCGCACACCGCGCCTCTCCCTATCACGCATGCCGAGCACGGTCCCTACTCCCTGCTCGCTCGCGGGCGGTGGCCGCTGCAAGCGCAAGTGGGACTCCCTTCCTCCGTCCTTTCGACCGCTCCATACGCCTCTCCCTTTCCCTTCTCGTTCCATCCACGCCTCCCCACACCACCTTCTATCGCTAGCATGGCGTTTCCTTCGTGGTATTCCGGTCACGACGGTGGTCGCACCGTCGTTTGCCCGCATCTCCAGTCCATTCGCCATCCTTCCACATACCCCTCCTCCACTCGACCCACTTCCTCCCCTCCGTCCGTGTTCATCTGCACTCGCCACCCCTCAGCGCCGCACTGATCAAAACTGTCCCGTCGTCTCTCACGCTTCCACCATCACTTCCCGTTGAGCAATTGCGACGCCGTACCACAACCATACTTGGTGGGTAAGGCCGCTGCTTTGCACGGCAGGTCCTCATACTTATAATTTTTTGACAAGTTTTTGTGTCCATGGTTGCGCTGGTATATGCACAACAGAAGCCACAGAAAAACTAACATATTGTGTGAAAAACTTTTATGACACTAATTTGTGAGGATTATTCTATTGGAGAACCCCAATTCCAAGAGAAGCCCCTTGGAGACCCCTACCTGGAAAACAATGTTATTTGGAAACCCGGATTCTTGAGGGTTTCTCATCAGTGGCTGTCCGAATTATTTTCGGACTCCGAAAAGACTGCCGGTGCCGTTGATGCGACACAGTCAAGCTATTCAGTGTTCAATCCAATCATCTTGCGTATAAGGTGCAAATTTTCGTACTATTTGAGGGTTGGATCCATTCAGAATTTCAACCTTGAGGACTAGCATTCACAATGAGTCAAATCCGGCCCACTATCATTCACTGGCATTGGCATTGCAAAAGGGTCTTCTCACGGCTGTGTCCCGGCGTGTCCCGGCGTGCGATCACACACACTGTTTTTATATGCCCTTCTGGCCTGATGTGATTTACTTCTGCAATATTGTGTGTCAAGGGGATATCATGCACCTTAATTTCGAAGTATCTGTACATAAAGTGCGATGAATCCAAGTGAAAAATGACACTTGAGACCATTCAGGGTAGAAAGGTGGTTGAGCAGCGAAGAAATATGAATAGACAGAGATGAGCATCTGGAATTTTACACGAGACTCTTAAATAGATCTATGGAGATCCCATAGTGTTGGATTAAGCAACAGGTGTGAGTGAGCTTGCACGGCATATGCCGCATCATCACAAAAGGTTGTTAACGTTGATCCGGTGTCCGGTAACATTGGGGTTTCTCAATAGAATTTTCGAGGGATTGCCCGAAAAGACGGGGTTTCCCTTAGAATCGGGGGTTCTCAATAGTATAATCCAATTTGTGAGCGGTAATGAGCGCCAACGTACGGAGAATCCCGTTGGTGGCTATGGCCGGCCATCATTCTGCCGGAATGTTCTCCGGATCATAATTGTGTTGCTATCTGTTTGCCTTTCCTTTCTTGCTCTTGACCAGCATGTCGTTCGCGTTCAGGGACTGCTCACCATCAAGTTACGCACAGACGACTTCGTGGATTTGTTTCCAATCTACCTCATAACCATATAATACCTCTCTGTTGTGCACGATTACTTTCGTTTCGGCTCTGTTGGCATCTTGCTACGAGCGAATTCACGGGGAGTTGGCTTAACTTCAAATCATAAAGCTCAGAGCGCATCTAATTAAATGTGATTGGCAATTTCAACCTGGTTTGTTCAGCGTTGTAACAACAAAGCCTACAACAACGCACCCTTGACGCAGAATTTTTTTTCTACCCAGTAATCATTTTGAGTATGCGCTACGCGGTCCTCAATACTTTTACTGGTACCATATTAGCCTCTTTGGTTTCTTTAGTCTCAGTATTTCATTCATTGAAAGGTAAAGAGAAAGTGTGGACGCAAGCAAGAAGCACTCACATTGCTCACGCGGGTTGAATTCACAGGCAACGGTCCGGGTACCTGAGGATCACCGCGCCAAGTCGGAAGCAGATGCTATCAGCACAGTTTTACTTCTTGTCCCCGTCGCTCTGCGACGTGCTATGACGCGTTTGTTTGCTCACCCCCAGTGTTCCTCCATCCACGACTTGCATTGACCATGGCTCATCAAATGACACACTCTCTGTCCGACTGCACCTGAAACTGCGACATCCGACCCATGCCTACTTGGACGAAAATGCTTATACCATAGTGCACACCTGTACGTACCTTCGTAATGCTTACTATTTCTTTTGTCCATCTACTTGTTTGAATATATGTTCCATTGCCCTTCATTCTTGAGTTTACCCGACCCACAATTTGTGAAGCCATTCGGAATAGGAGGCGAAGATCCATACCTGTCGACCTGAACTTCATTGAGAGCCAGAAGATTTAAACAGTGCAAATGTGCATGACGTGTTTATTTGAGACCACTGATTATCCTGTCTTCCCTTACTTCCCAGGGTCAACAAATTACACCCGGTAGCAACATCAATCGGCAATTGATAAATGAGGTATCCTTGATTGTCAAGCACGCATTAACAAGGTTGAAGTCTTATATACCCCAGCCCAGCCAAAGACTTTGAAATATTCTGCAACCAAGCTTCTAGTTGTAACGCGCTTTGCGTACATTCAGAACATCGGCACAAATTAGATCACAAGTGTAAAAAGATGTAATTTCCGAGAATCGAACCTACGTCGGCTGCACTTCTCATTACGCCAGCATCACCGCCACTAAATTCATTAGAACAAATGTAGTCCCTTTCCCAAAAATCCATTAGAAACGGCGTCAACACAGCCACTATTGCTCGTTGTTAGAAAATTTCCGGACAAGTAAAATGATTCGATGTTCAGGCTGCATTCGATCTTGAAAAGAACGACTACCTATTACATAAGTATTCGTAATGCTGCACATGTAGCAGTAAATATCTAACATATGAATGAGGGAACAGGTTCGCCGAGGGAACCGACCTACCTGCTCCGCCCTCGGGGGTGATGGTGCCGAGTTTGACGACGACGGGATGGCCTGTGTCCTCAAAGTAATTCAAGGCCATCCCGGACATCGAAAATTCCTAAATCGTTGAACTTACGGTCGAAATGGTACAGTATGCACAAGTCATTTCGACGCCAATGCGAGGAGGAACAAGAGCTCCCGGAAAGGGCCCCTGCCAAGATGAGAACCCGAGGACGGGCCTGGGGGAAAGGCATAAGCTTGTTCGGGGTTTGCTGGAAGGGGGTATTGGGAAGCCTAATGGTAAGGATAATACGCGTTGGAAGGCCCCGAAATACGAGCCCGTGTAGGGGTAGCGATAGAGCTAGATGTCGAAAAGCTTGAACTCGACCGCGAGCTGGGACGGCCGCGTTCTGTTTCGTCGATCCTGTAGGACACTGACCCCGAGAGAGGCGCTTTCGACGCAGGACCGCCTGCGGAGGCTGCGTCAGAAAGTCAGCGATGCCTACAATGAGGACCTTTGGATGTTGTTTACCTTCGTTGAGAATTTGCATGGTGGCAAGGGGGAAAATGGAACGCTCAAGTGATAAGCGTCTTGGACGGCGCTTATTCGACACCCAGGCACGGGTGCGCGGTAGTGGACTGTCACTCCTTTATTGAAACGAGTTCGTGGTACATTTCTGCTGTCGTCCTGACACCGTGAATGGCGGATGCTTCTGTCAGCCGGTCGGTGCCTATAGTAGAATGTAAAGAGCAGGAAGGACTCCCAGATCCCCCAGAAGTGTGAGGATGTTCTTTAAGATCTCTGTCATTGCAACATCCGCGCTTCTCGATACAGACGAGCTGATTAATGACCCTCCCTCAACCCACTGAATTTTAGCCGAAGTCTAAGATCTGACTTGGCGAAGTTGCGAACAAGTTCATGGAACATTTCTGCTGTCGTCTTGACACCGTGAATGGATACTTCTGTCAGCCTGTAGGCGCCTGTAGTAGCATATAAATTGCAGGAGGGACTCCCAGATCCCCAGAACTGTGAGGATGGTTTCTAAGATCTCTGTCATTGCGGCGTCTGCGCTCTTCGTGCGTTCTGCTCTACACTGCAGCCTTCAAACCTCCTGACGTTAATCAATCAATGTGTTCTACTAGGTACTAGTACAGACCTGCGCCGTCACAGCCTCTCCGATAGCACCCCGTTTTTCCACCGAATGCTGCGCCAGCTTCGGGTCATCCAACGACCCAAACGTGATGTCACTTTTGGGACTATGGGGAATCCCAATCTCAGATCCCCCTACTTTTGTTGGTATGGGCTGCACCTCGTACGACGGAACCGCACCTTGGTATGTCTTTCCGGACCAATGACCATTGTTCGACTGATTCACGAAACGCCCGACCAGCGATGAGTATATTTTTGGTTGTAATGACGTATATGCCAATGGGCTGATTGCAGTGGGCTGCGGGGGACTACCAAATTAACGCCAAAGATTCACTGTTGTAAAGTTGAATTTAGAATTATGTGCGTGACACTTTTGAAGCCCGTTGACTCCGCGCCAAATCCTCTCGAGACGTTTCGCATGGGGATTCTGGCTTCGTACTCGAGCCTCGACGTGGGTTGCCACATGGTCCCCCAAAGAGGTGTCCATGCCGGGTATAGCTGTCGGTTCTTGGCGGGAGACCGAAGCAATTGGCAACCGTACGAAAAACCCAAGGATGTGCAATTGAGGGGCGTCTTCCTCAAAGGAGGAAGGGGCGTCGGGGGCACTTTTATCATAAAAAACTATTTGAAAACAGAAATGGTTGGAGCCTTACCTGGGTAGCATAATTGGGGTTAATAGCCAATGTCAGAGAAACTGTGAGCCTCAAGTGGCTTCAGCAGGAACGCCAAGACCACGATGCAACACCTCGCTTCAAGTGGGAGCAGGAGCTGCGTGGTCGAATAGGAGTAGGAGGACATGCACTGGTACTCGCACTTGTGGATGGTGTGAGTGTCCCACTTAGACCAGTCGGGAGTAGGGTTGCTGCGACTCGTGACTCCAACTCCCGGAGTCAACTCAGTGAAGTCGACTTGAGTTGAGTTGAGTTGAGTCTTTTTTACAAGACAGATCTCCGCTTCGCTCCGACATCTCAGTCGAAAATAGCCGACCAATAAATCTCACATCGTGCGTTTGTGGTGTATGAATTACGGAAAAATACAGGAATAAATACTGCTTCGTGATGGGGACAGTGTCTATTACAAAAATTGGGTGTGGTTTGAGTTGACGGACTCATCGAACATTAATAAGGTGCAATGTGATGGGCACCGCCGAAAGAGCAAAATCTTAAAGAACGGATAATACGCTTCTTCGAAGCCATTTTTAAACTCCACTATCAGCGCCTCGGGCTCCACCCGCTTTTTAGCGCTCATTCAAGCGCTGGCGCGGTCCAACCGAAGTGGTGGGCCACGGAGTGGGCCACCGCTGTCGCAGAACGGAGTTCGGTGCTGGTAAACAGAAAGTCGGGTCAGTAGTCCGGATACTGGAGAGTACGGGTGAAGCAGAAGGAGGGCGAAAGGTCCCGGAAATAGTGTAGACGCGTGGAATGGAAGTCGGGTGTGAAATGGGAAATATGCCGTGTGGGCGTGAGATACGGGTGTGGCTCGATAAGGGCTCGGTGGAGGGAGAAATATAGGGTTCAGGTGGAAAGGCTTCACTGGCGACGCGCTCGCGTTGGAGTGCTCGGGTCACTGGTCGCGTCGGATGGTGGTGGTTTGTGATCAAAAGGGGGATCTCGTAACATACGTACGTACAAAACTAATATACGGAATGATACCCGACGTATCGTAAAGTACGTACGGAAATAGCAGATAGAGGGAAGGCGACCTACGGTCCATCCTACCCTTCCACAGTGGGGGGAACAATGATCTCGACCTCGAGATGACTCTGAAAAAAGGGAAGGGATGGACCGCGACTCGAAGAACTGGTATGCGTAAAGTAAGTAAGATATAATCAGAGAAGAGGTAGTGAAATGCGTGTAAAGACAGGCTGAACGCGCTCCCGCAAGCTCGATGGATTCTCTGCACTCAGGCGATCAAGGAGAATAAGGATGGTGCGAAGCTGCAGTCGGAATACGCTGTTGAGCATGGATTCAAGAAGCACGAGGAGGATCGTAGCTCGTGCGCGATCCAATGACGGGCTCGGGTGTGGAATGTGTGCGAAGGGAACGTGCTCGGGTTCGGGTTCTGCACGCTCGACGGGAGGAATCGCGTGGGGGGAACGTGAGTTGAACTCGCGCGATGGAGAAGGAACAATGTCGCGAGGTTCGATGTGCGATGGAACATGAGCGGCGGGGGGCGCGGACGGTAATTCGGGAGGCTCGAGCACAGTGCGCGTGGCGTTACGGAAGCGCGAAATCAAGTGCGCTGCAACACCGCCCGGGTGACGCGTCATGGGCAGCGGCGATCCATCAAACGAAACAAGTCGTCCGTCATCGTTTACCTTCGCAAGGGAACGGCGCAGTAGAACGGTGGTGCGCGGGCAAACTCGAAAGTCGAGGGGATGTCTCCCCGTCGTACCACACACGAAGCAGCGGCGTGAGCGCGGTTTCGGCGTTGGCGCAAGCTCGTGCGGCGGAAAACGGCGTCGCGTAGCACACGGAGATATCGATTGATCGGCGACCTCGAGCTCGGGAACTCGGTGCGGACGCGGTGACGTGGGAATCGGCTCTGAAGCGAACACGAGGCGCGGTGCGACGTGGCGAGCGTGTGGGTGCATGGGCGACGACGAGAGCTCGCGAGCAGCGCGGGGACCAGTAGGGAAGTGGAGGTTGAATAAAAGGAATGACACACGGACGACACAAATGACCCAGAGAAGGTTCGATAGAAGAACCTTCCCCTCGCGGTGGGCTCCACTGTCGCAGAACGGAGTTCGGGGCTGGTAGACAGAAAGTCGGGTCAGTAGTCCGGATACTGGAGAGTACGGGTGAAGCAGAAGGAGGGCGAAAGGTCCCGGAAATAGTGTAGACGCGTGGAATGGAAGTCGGGTGTGAAATGGGAAATATGCCGTGTGGGCGTGAGATACGGGTGTGGCTCGATAAGGGCTCGGTGGAGGGAGAAATATAGGGTTCAGGTGGAAAGGCTTCACTGGCGACGCGCTCGCGTTGGAGTGCTCGGGTCACTGGTCGCGTCGGATGGTGGTGGTTTGTGATCAAAAGGGGGATCTCGTAACATACGTACGTACAAAACTAATATACGGAATGATACCCGACGTATCGTAAAGTACGTACGGAAATAGCAGATAGAGGGAAGGCGACCTACGGTCCATCCTACCCTTCCACACCGCGATCTTGTATCATTTAGATCAAATGTCATGAAGGTCCTTATTGGACAAAAGGATTTTTCCGTCTTTGTTACATCGAGATCTTCGATAATGATCTACAAAGAGCTCAAAACTTTCTCGAGATCTTCGAAGAGCTTTACTTAAAAATCTTCAAACTGGTGAAATTTTTTCTGAGGGCAAACGCCTAATATCTTTGAAGACCTAGACATAATTCGAACAATATTGCTAGATCTCTATCCATCTCCGAACATTTTGCAAGATATTGAGAGCCTGTGATTTTTTGTCTTTGGACGAAGATATTTAAAGAAGTCGATGAAAAACTGTTCCCGGCACCCCCCCCGCTCCCCAGAGACCCCTTGCCAGCACCATTGCCACTCGGGCGCCCGGAGCCGGGCCCTGACCCAACCCCCCCTGCCCTCATTTCACTTCTGAGTCGTCATTCAGGGTGGAATATCTTGGGGAGAAATTAGACTGGGAGCGACGTCTGCCAGAGGAAAATTTGGATTCATCGTCATACCTAGAGGACGGTGGAAGCGCCGACTCATTTCTTGTGTGGGGGAGCACACGTCTTTCGGGTGCCGCTCTCTGTTTGTCATGCGCTTAGTTCCGGCACATTCTTTAAGTCACCCAGTTCTCACTTACCCCCTCGCTCATGTGCGCTGTCCGCCTCCGCACGGTTCAACATTCTTTTTTGGGGCTCCTCCCCGCGAAATGTGTTTTACCCGAGCCTGCGTAGGCGCTGAGCAACTTAGGGAGGCGTCTCACTTGTGGGTTCTCGCTGGACTTTGGGGGATTGCGAATTGAAATAAGCCCCAGATGTGAACATCTCCAGAAGAGGTAGGAGCAAACAAAGGGAAATCTCGTTGTAATCTGGTAGTGTACATGGACAGAAGTACACTACTCTTATACTACTCTTCACTATCTCGGCTGTGCAAGACCGATGCATCACCTAGACAAATGTTGTGTAGTACAGCATGGCCGGTTGCTATTGATCGGTAAGTTTGACTAGAAGCAAGTGGTGAGCTCGCAATAGCTGGCACTGCTTCACACGGCCACGATAAATCCAACATTGCGACATGAGGGGGTGAGAGCGAGGTCGAGTTTCTTGTGAGTAGATGGCAAAAGGGTTTGGGGAGAGTGGGGGAGTTCTTTTCAATTTCCTGACATTCCTAGAAATTGACTACCGCTCGCGGAGGTCTTGATTATGTGAGAGCTTCTAACACTCTTTCGAGGTTTCCTTGGCCGATGTAGGAATTAGGATCAGCGTAGATGTGGTCGGTTTTCGCCAAATGACATGACTAGGTCTCTCATTTGAAATGAGAGACCTAGTCATTGCTCAAAATCGGAGATTAAACCTGATTATGTGTTCGCCCTAAATATCCACAGTTTCTGATCTAAGCTCTGGATTATCTCTTGTCCGGTTCGCAGGGTACGTCGTCGTTCCCAGTGCACCATCTCTGACGTTTTCCACGTTGTATACCCTCCTAGTCCCTCAGCTACACATGGACAAGCGGTATCTGCAACACCGGCGTCAGCGTCGGCATCGAACGAAACTGCAGGGTGCGTGTCGGCCACACGACACAGTAGACACTCATCGCCAGCCAGAGTGGCAGCGCGTCGAAGCAGTACAGGAACACCTCGTGCTGTGCAAGATACCCGCTTTGACTGTCATGATGGGGGTCAGTATCCGCCGCTTGCATCGCAGGTAGCTGATGATTGGTGAGAAGAGACTCACCCAAGGGAGAATTCGACGATGCGATATACAGAGCGCAACTACGATGGGGTTGAGGAGAATCAGAACTCCGAAATGGAGTGCGGCAGCGCGAGGGACGCACGAGGAGGAGCGTAGACGTGCCCGCCAGGATATAGAACAGCGCTTGCCAAGCGATTGGTGTGCGGCCCCAGAGCGTGAAGCGGGGCGCGTCATTATGGTGCCACAATTCGGGGAGCGAGCGAAGCCTGCAGACAAGAGTGAGCAATAATATCTTTTATGGATGAGTCAAGATTTGGGTGCGCACATGCGGCGCCGGAAGATGAAGAGCACGAGCATAAAGAGCTCGACGAAGAAGAATTCGAAGCCGACGGCGAGGAGGGTGAGCTGGGGATCGTTCGTCAGTCGAGCAACGCGGATGTGGATGCAGGGGTGTTGACGAAAGCACCTTGTTCCCAACGTTGTGTGCGGTGGATCCATGGACTGCGGCGATTCCGTCGCCCGCCGCCTGCATTGCAGTTAACAGCAGTGTCGTGCTCACGAAGAAGGAGGTCATGCGGGAGGCGCGGACAGGGAGGCAACGCTCTACGACCTCCGGCTTGAAGGTGGATAACAGGCGTGCAAAGAGCATGTAGGTGACGATGTAGAAGAGGCATGGCTACACGGGAGCATCATTAGGAGAATAATCCCGAAATGGGGGGCTATTGCACGCACCGCCAAGAGCGTCACCTGCGCTGGAATCGTTAGCGGACCCGGTACCAAGTGACGCGACGTGATGCGTACCTCATTCATTGCAATGAAAAGCCCTTCGGAATGCGGGAATCTGATATATATGGAACGCAGAGTGTACCCCAGGCAGGAAACTGGAGACGATCAACCGGAGGGACCTCGTCGGAAGAATGCAGCGTACGTACCATACATCCCCATTATCAGGCTGATCATGAACCTCGGGCGGCCGGATCTCCACCAATCTGGACAGGACAAAATGAGCGGTGCTTAGATGCCAGCCGCGAGCTTGACTTACGAAAGAGGTGAAAATGGGGCGACAGCGCCCACAGAAATGCGGCGAGGATGGCGAGAGTTTTGTTGGGTTTGAACCCGCCACTTGGGCGCTTTCAGCATGGTGGTCGGGAACCAAGCAGAAATTGAAACCTCACATATATTCCGTATCAGTTGCTCTTTGTACGACAGATTCACTGGGATTTTTTGCCGCTGTCGCAACGATGGATTTCACGACAAGCACGAAAACGAGAGAGGTCTGAGTCGTGGAATACATGAGAGGAGGCAGGGATGGGAGGTGCTGGGTGGAATATTAGTTAGGTTCAGAATTAAAATACCACCCGGAAATGAGCGAGCAGGCTTGGCAAAACCAGCGAGGATGCCGGTAGCTCATCCGTTCTACGTGAGACGGGGGAGGGGGAAAAAACTATTGGCCTATCAACAACCTTCAATCTAAAAGGTAATTTCATGGACAATTTTCTCAGCAAAAACCTTGGACTTTGAATGCTTGTATCTAGCATTATTGTTTTCACTCAGACTGCCTTTCAAGGCTGCTTTTTGCCAAAAAGTCGTTTCGATGACTGTCACATGCAAAACTGCGCTTCAACATCCCATCAAACTTCCTGTGTCGGAACCACTTACAAGCCGAGGCTGCGCACTGCGCATGTCAGCTTCCAGCGAGCTACCAGCTATTATTGCTTCAGCGACCTTCGCATCAGGGTTATGATGGACCAATCATTAAACTTGCGAAATTCAGTGGACACTCCTTAAATTCAGTTTCCCGCAGCCTTCGGGGCGACGGCTGCATTCTGAGAGTGAGGTTTTTTGAAAGGGGAGACCAGGATTCGAAAAACTCGGCTGGGAGCCCGGAATTCTGGGGCTCAGAAATAGATGTTGGGGCGAGTCTCTCACGAGCTTATAGCATATCTGGGGTGCCGTATTTCGGGATCAATCAATCGCCGCCTCCAACTCCAAATGGGAAAATTAATGGCGACACGACAACACTCGTCGCGAGCAGCGATTATCGACGAAATATAGGGTAGGTACGGTACGTCTTTAAATCCTGCGTTTCGGCGTGACTCCCGCAGGCAGGCATGAATACACATGCGACCAATGAGCGGGAGTCGGCAGTGATCGATTTTTCTTGGAAGCAGGCAGACGCGGGTCCTGGTAAGAGAGAGGGCCGGCCGCTTCGTTTTACGGAAAGAGAGCCTCGAGACAAAGGTGCGTTTGTAGAGTTGTTGTGCCCGCATTCTTTGTTCCTCGCTGTGTTTTTCATTTGTGCTCGTGCTGAAATCCCCGCATCGACAACATATCCACAGCTGAAAATTCGGGTCATACTTGGTGATGAAGGTCATACCAGACTGTGGTGCGGATCGCGAAATTCCCATTTTGGGACGGGGCGTTGAGTGTTTGCGCACGAGTGGCGGGATCAGAGGCTGTGCCTGATCCTTGTCTTCCCGACCTTCTCCGCTCTGCAAACATGACTTGCAAGCGCTCAATTGACTGCACATGACGTCCTCTTAGCAGCGCGACACACTACCCATACACGATGGCTCTCCCCGTATATGGACGTCCGCACAAAGCTGCCTGCGAGACGAAGAGTTTGAGAGCAGCGGGCACGGATAGCGCGGCAGGTGCGTTCTCCGAGCCGTTCTCCTTCCATCCTGTCGCACTCTCGTGATCCCGCTGGCACCCTTCGTCGCATCGCATTCACACCATCTCACCGTCAAACCCGTGCGCCCCCGTGCGCCCCTCTCCGTATCCGTATCCGCAAATGCTTTCCTACAATATTCATTCATACTTCTCTGTATCCGCGCGCGCGCATTTCTCTGGGTTCGCAGGCGCCTGTGCATCCTGTATCTCCTAGGTATCTACCTCACGCTGCTCGACTGTCTCACACAGGCAGGAAGACTACACCTCCAGACCCAGCGTCCTCACCCCAATCGAGTCGGTGTGCTTCCGCCGCGCCGTGGACCGCGTCTGGCACTACTCCCGGTTCTCGTCGGATCGCTTCGACTAGGACGAGTTGGCTGAGGGTCAAGCTCACCCGGCGCCAGCGCACAGCCGTGCGTATGGCGTACCCGACGGACGAGCTCCAGCAGATGTATACCGTCGTGCGATTCATGCGCGGGATCCTCGAGGGCGTCTTCGACGAGGAGGAGGATACCCAGTACCTACTCCATCATCCGCGTGACTTGAGACGCGCTTGCATAGTGGAGAACATCCTCGACCTCCTCCTAGCCGTTGGCCCCAGCGCTGTCACGCGTATCGCGACCGCAAAGCCATCGAGGACGACATCGCGTTCCCCCTGTCCGAGCTGGATGGCGGCGAAGGTCTCGCTCTACAAGCGCTACTACGACCTCTCCCTCGGCACCATCTGCACCGCGCGCAAGGTCACGCCGCCGAACGAGGACGACTCCGGATTTTGGATGAGGTGAGAGGCGCGGATGATACGTGTGCATGCGCTTCCTCTCTCTTGGTGAATAATACGAGGTTGCGGTGATTCCATCCGGATTTCTGCGGTGCGCACGTAGGCTCGCAATGCGCTTCCCCCGGCAGGCTCCACCTCACAGAAGCCAGTATGTGTCCTCATCCGCCCTCCATCCTTCTGTCCGCGACGAACTCGAATCCGAACCTCACCGCTCGCCGTCTGCCGTCTGCCGCACCATCGCCATGTCCAACTACTCATGTGCGGCGTGTCCCCCGTAGTACGCTGGCTGGCACGGACCTTTGTTGACCCTCACCCAGCCGTTCTTCTATATCCGCATCTCTCTTTCTTCGTATCGGCATGCAGGAGCCTGCGCCTCCGCGTTCCGCTTTATGCGTTCCCCCTGACGCACTCGCCAACCGCCACCCGGAAGCACACAACAAAGACGGCAAGCCCACCACCACCACCGCGCCTTTCCCCATATCCGCCTCAGTGCCCTTCTGATCCGTCTACTCACCCGCGCGCGCTTCGGGGGGACGGCATCCTGCCCGCGCGCCTTGCCTCGATCCGGATTCCGCGGTGTGTATACTTTTTTTCTTCGGCGCCGTCGTCTGAGTGTGCGTGAGGTGATGTCGCGGACGATGCTCGGGCCTGAGTGTGTGGGGGCCAGAGGGAGAGATCACAATCGGAGGTTAATCCCTCCTGCGTCAGCGTCGGCGGTGGTGGTGCGCGAGATGACGAGCTAGGAAGCATCAGCAGGTGTCCGAGGGGGGTTGTACCGGGAATGCGATGGATGCACGAGACGGAAGTGGATAGGAAGGGATGGAGGAGGCGGGAGTGGATGGGATCCGGATGGCATCTCCTGCTGCGGGCTTGCGATATCGGGTATGCGCAGCGGTGCGAGTCGAGATGAGATGGCACGGAGGCGGGGGTCCAAGTCGGGAGAAAGAGGCGTGTAGAGGAGCGGGCTTGAGGCTCGTGCGGCCCGAGCGAGCGAGGGAGTCGTAATGCGGAGGCGGAACGGAGGGTGCGGTATGCACGGAGGGTGCGAGGCGCGCGGGGAAATGGGTTCGTCCCTCCATCAACTCCACGCGATATCTGTTGCGGGCGGCGAAGTGATAGGCTCGTCCGCTTCCCGCCTCGCGACGCCATATGAGGTGCACACGCGAGTCGGGACGAGAGCGGAAGTAAGGCGCTCGTTCCCTCCAATCTGGGTATCTGTGTGTGTGTGTGTGTGTGCGTGTGCGGCGATGAGTGCTGGCTCGCGATATGGGTGGGTGTTTGCACTCTGAGCTTGGTGAGGGGAGGAACAGTACAGCCTGACCTCAGGCTGCAGGAGCCCGTGCGATATCGTCGTCCCAACCCGGCTTGCGGCCTGCGGCGTGGATCATGTGTGTGGGTGTGGGGCGTGTAGCGAGCGAGGCGGAGAAGGATGGATGGGGAGGGGAGGAGCAGTATGGGAGAAATCCCGTGTGGGCGCATGCGGGGAACATGCTCTCGTCCCTTGCCCGCTCGCGCAGGGACGAGCAGCGAGAACGATGCAGTGCGAGGAGCAGATCACCTAGATCACAAGTCGCGGCGCAATATCGACATCTGTGCGCCGCGAAACAGGAGTGTCCGGAGGTATATTGTGGCATCCCGCAGGATGCTCCCGTTTCCCTATAGTTATAATCCACGGAGCCTCCCTCGGCATTTCGAAACATCAATGTCTCGACTGAGCTCCAACGCTCCTCAAATGCTGTGTGACACTCATCTCTGATATGATAACACTTCCGCGACAGGCGTCGCATTGGGATCTGTATCACTGCCCAATTCTGCCTGCTTCAATTGCTTCCTTTGATGGTGTACCGTGGCTCGGCGGTGCGTTATTCATTTATAGATTCTCTGTGATTCTGTCTGAATGTTGTCTTTCTGTCGTCCTTCTTTTGCTCTTCTTATTTACAATGTCATACATACTTTGCGCACACAGCATGGCGACGAGACGCAACTCAACCATCAAATCAACGAAGTTCTGCAGTTCTCTGCTGTGCTTCAACTGGCAAGTTCTTTCTTGGAGGAATTTTCCTTCTTATGTTAATGTATGGTGTAGCACCAGAATATAGTCCCCCCAGCCGAGCTGGCTACAGCGGAGCAAAGCCTTGCATCGATGGTTGATTCTCTGACCGACGCGCGCTACCAATCCTCGGATCCGCCTACGGCACCTATGCTTGTGGTTACAATGCGCACCAGCTCGGGAGGTCGGCCACGGGTTGACATTGACCGTGACGTGCTTGCAGAGGCCCTCAATCTGCGTGGGCCAACACATTTGCAAGACGTATTTGGTGTTTGTTCTCGCACCATTTACCAGAGAGCCCTTGAGTACGGACTTGTCGAACCGGGTGCGCCTGTGTACACCGACACACCCGAACCTGATGGCACGGTTTCTCGTACTTACACGTCCACATCTGCGCCCGTCTCCACAATCACTGATGAGCTGGATGCCATCCTCGCAGCGATTCCGGACACTTTTCCAAACTTTGGGAGGCGTATACTCAAGGGGCGACTCAAAGTCTTGGGCCACCGTGTACCCCAAGAGCGAATTGCAGCATCATATCTCCGGGTCCATGGTTCTCCTGGCTTGTTTGGAGCTCGGTATATTCACCACACACCATACACTGTCGCAGGGCAAACTCGCTCTGCCATCATGATGGCCAGCACAGTTTGTTTCCATTCTGCTTCCCAAATAGCGCACACTCATTTTTCCGCCTAGGCCTCATTCGCTTCAAAATCGTAATTCATTGCTTCATTGATGGTAAATCTCGTCTAGTGACTGGGATCCACGTCGGCAGCAACAACCACGCTCAAACTGTCCTGGACCTTTTCTACAGAGCAGTTGATCAATATGGTCTCCCAAGCCGAGTACATGGCGACCAAGGGGCAGAGAATGTTCTGGTCGCGCATATGATGGAGACGGAGCGTGGTGTTGCTCGTGGCTCCTACATCTGGGGAAGGTCAGTCCCGCCTGCTCTCCTCCTATCGCTTTATTCATCACGCAAGCAGGAGCGTCAACAATACCCGGATTGAACGACCGTGGTACGACGTGACCCACGGCTTCGGATTCAAATGGAAGAGGTTTTTTATTGATCTCGAAGTCAATCACAATTTGAACCCTACCGTCGCTGAGCACATCTGGCTCCTCCACTATCTTTTCCTCCATTGTATTAATGAGGACGCACAGGAATGGGCGGAGGCCTGGAATTGGCATGATCTCCAGATTCGTGGTGAATGGACACGGTGCCCCCATGACATCTTCTTTTTCAGCCAGCTCCAGGATGGGCCCTGCGGCCTGGAGCGCATGGTTTCCCCACTGGAGGAGGAGGTTGAAGATCCTTCCACTTACGGTATCGACTGGGACGTCCGGGACGACTCGACGCTGATGCAGCACCACCTCGTGCAAAACCCAGAGGAGTGGGACGAACGCAATCCGTTCTCTACCGAGCCGCTGAGGTTCCTTGCGATACCCCTGATTCTCCTTTCTCTGATGAGCAGATCACTTATCTTTGACCGCGAACTTGCTGCCGTTGTTGACCTTACGTCTCGGAGCATGACTGTAAGGAAGCTAGCGTGGCAGCATGTGTTTGAAATATGTACTCGCTTGTACAATGCATAAATTTTGAAACCAATCATCCCCTCCCACTTAGAATTACAGACCAAATTCGGTCTCATGGCGGAAAAATGCTTTAATTGATTTGTCCTGCCGCATTGCATAATTCAAAACATAGCCTATTAGTCACTTTGCGATGCAGCCATCAGAGCCACTGGATGGCTGTTTTGCATTGCATCATTTGGTGGCTCCACCCCACCAAAAATACCACCAGATGGCTGCCGGAGTCATTCGGGAACAAATTTGGCATGTGGAGCCATCAGGCAACGCAACGCAAATCAGCCATCTGGTGGCTCCAGTGGCTGCATCGCAAACACTCTATTAGGAAACATCATTTCTTCATCCCCTCTTTGTCATCCAACACAATGCCCGCATTTTCGCGAGTCCCCAACGAAATTATTCACGAAATCTCTGTCTGCTCTCCCAATCTCCGGTGTTAGCGTCGTACTTCAATTCCACGCTATTCATCAAACCTTCGCCGACAGCAGCTCCGCTGCTTCTCTGTCAAATTTCCCACCACTGGCGAGAACTAACAACAAGGAATCCCCACCTATGGGCTTGTCTAAGCACAGAGCATGTGCAACACTCAGAACTCATTGAGTTATGGCTCCACTGCGCCGGCCGCAGAAACTTGACTCTCCGCATCGGCAAGTTAATTGTCCCATGCATATCGGTGTACAAAACTCATTAATACTCGGTTCCAACAGACAAACCGATTTCAA
The DNA here is from genome assembly GCA_014925785.1 of Mycena galopus ATCC 62051. Taxonomy (NCBI): domain Eukaryota; kingdom Fungi; phylum Basidiomycota; class Agaricomycetes; order Agaricales; family Mycenaceae; genus Mycena; species Mycena galopus. The sequence continues at coordinate 42,713 of WIQG01000296.1, forward strand.
ATGCACCGGAATATATTCCAGTACATCCACCGATACATCTTCCGGCGGTCAACTATTCATTTGACATCCCCCTCCATCTGCCGCTCCTTATCCCCAAATTGGCACAGTGCGAAATGCTGGAACTCTCGCACTGGCATGAACCTATCAATAACCTTTCACGTCAATAGAACTCAGATGTATCCTTTCTTCTAATGCGTTCAACTCCTGGCGGGGTTTGATTACAGAAATCACCTCGTTCATGAGCACCTTACGCGTCTTTTTCTTCCCAGATTTCACTTCACTTCAACGATCACTCGCGTGCATGAATACCTTCATCAAGGTCCGCTTCCAAACATCTATCTCGTCCAACCGAAAAAGCTAATCGCCCAACTGTCGAAAGATACTTATCATTGGTGTCTTGGTGTATGGCTATACTACCAGGGTTTTGTCCAGTAAGGACCCTCAAATTGGTGATACACAGGCCAGCATCAATAGCCCACTCCCCTTTTAGAATAGGCTTTGGCCCACTCCCGACAGAATTTCATATGAGCAATTCTACTGTGTAGACTCAGAGAGCTCCAATGCATCTGTCTTTTTGAATTTACCAGTATCCCGTCTGCACCATGCCCTGGGCACGATATGTAAAATAGAGCAAGACGTACATAGCGGTGTCCAGCCACCCTTTTCCTGCTAACTTTCACGTCGACTCCGAGTCTGCACCATTGGAGAGGAGAGCATCAATACCTAATCATAGTCAGTGTATTGATGCCCATTCGCAAAACTGCATCACCGACTGAATGATTTGCATAGACGAAATGATCGACAGCATGTAAGACATGAACCATTCTGCCAACTAACCTTGAATCTACTAGTAATCAATTATTTGCTGGCCATTCTGCGATCATCGCTGTTGATCCCATCTCATCCACAGCATATACCCTGATCCTGATCCTGTCTGAAATACCGTATCCTTGATTGTACTCCAAAAGATTAATTCGCTGGGAGCCGTCTGGATCTCGTTCGTATGTTGGTTGAATACCAAGATCCTCATCTCCTTTCATGACGCGATAGCTGTAGCCTTTGTCGCTGGGTGGCTTTGGAATCGTAAGGCTGTCAATGTAGCTTTTTGGATTACCTCGCGTCCATCTTGGTGGCGATGAAATAATGGCCGCACGCCATTTCTGTTCTAATACGACGCTACTGAATTGCTCCACTCAGTTTCTTTCAAATTTTGCAAAGATGGTCGATTACACTTACCTCGGGTGGTGGTCGTCCACTGCAAATAGCAAATTGGTGCGTTAAAAACAGATATTACAACACGTTACTATCCACTGGTACCTTCGATCGAATCCCCGTATAAACGGCCGATATCACCTTGTACTTCCTTGGCAGACGGTCTAAGATCAGGAGACCTATCCCAACACTTCTGAATTATTTTCCATATTTCATCATCATCTTCAAGATTAGATGGTCGTTCCGGCCTCCTGTTGCGAACCAACACGAAGTCGACAAGTGAGCTCACTCCCGGGAGATCCTGATAAGGAAGTTCTCCTGAAAACAACTGCATAGTCATGAATGTTTGAGTACAGTCAAGGTCCTGATTATGAACAACTTATCTCACCTCCCAAATCGTCAAACCCATGCTGTAAATGTCCGACTTCTCGGTCATTCTTTTTCCGTCGTATACTTCTGGTGCTGTCCAATACGGTGTGCCATCGTGTTTGGTGCTGCCTCCGATGGTAAGAGATCGTGTTCTAATATCTTGCAGGACTGAGGATAATCCAAAATCTGCCAACACCGCTCTTCGTGTGCTATTGACTAATATATTGACCTGTGGAGAGAGAAGTAAGAGATGAACGCAAATTATAAAATCCACGACAGTACCGCTTTTAGATCGCGATGAACAATCTTTTGATCGTGTAGGTATTTAATACCGCAGGCTATGTCGTATGCCTTTAAAGAGTAGCCCTCAGAAACAAATAGCTTTAACGGAAGAAAAATCAACTTACCAGCTCGATACGATTCGGATTCATTGTCTGGATTGTAGGGTTTCGCAGGTAGGATATGACATTTCCGTACTGGCAGTATTCCATAACCAGGATAGGCTATAACCGGCGGTCGGTTACCTTCAGGACCAGACGGGTTCAAGTTCAGAGACTTACCGATGTTGAGTCGACACAGGCACCATAAAAGTTTAGAATGTTAGGATGTCGCAGCTCCTTCCTGGTAGACGCTATTAAAGGCTCCGTTTCCATGTTTTCGGGTATATGGCTTACCATATTCCAACTTCCTGGAGAATAGACTAGATAGCACAACAATGAGTCCATCTCTTCACGGCATTGATTAAAACTTACTATGTGACCCTCTCGGTTCGAAAGGGCTGCGTCTTGATCAATTCTCTTGATAGCCACAGGCTACAAGGCGGAGGCTCAAGCAGACCCATACTAGTAATAACTAAAATACTCACCACTCCATCCCATTTTGCTTTGAACACGATGCCGAAGCCACCTTGTCCGATGCGATCATCTTCTTCATTATATTTGATCGATTGGATTTCTATAGCGTACTTGGCTGATGCAACCATATCGATGGTGATCTTGTTGACAGATGTACGCCCCTTCGTCGCAATGGTAACAGCTACAGTAGTTCTGCGGACGAATTCCGCTTGGCGCTGAGGTAGAGAAAGTCCTTCAAGAAGTTTTTTACACTGTAATTTATATTCTGTCAGGTGCCTTCGCTCTTCCATATCGAGAGATGATAGACTTACCTCCAGAACCTCCACCATAACCTGCTGTATACCCTCCACGTTTTGTCCGATTTCCTTCAGAGTGCGGAGAATCTCTACATCCATGTCAGCTATCGTTTCCATCTTTGATTCAAGTCTGTTATTGTCTTCGGCTTGTGCTGCGGCGATCTCTTGTTGCAAGTCAAAATTCGCCAACAGAGCTTTGATCTATCGGAAGCAGTTAACAGGGAGCAGTGAGTGATATATGAATCGTTTCCCTACCTCGAATTTCTCCACTGCTATGTTGAGAGATTTTGTTATCCGCTCGATCTTCTTGTCCGTCGTACCGCCGAAGAGAATGTACCATCCCAGGCGCCTTTTCTCCAGTTCTTTGGCCAACTCTTTGGATAATTTGCAAGCACTGCGAGAAAGGTCAGGCATAACCTACTGTTGAGCTAATACTTGAAGTCGCCAGCGAGCACATACTTTTCGAGCTCTCTAGTTGCGTCGGTAAGCTTCTGAGAAGCAGATCTACAAGAAGGTTAGTTAGCTACGGCTGTGCTGAAGAAGAGAAATACTACTGGTCGCCGGGAAGATTGGTATGGGTTGTGTTACTATAAAACCGTCGTGACATATACGGATCCTGGGCTCCGCCAGGGTTATCCTGTCGTGATTCTTGGGACAAGTGTTTGTCTTGCGATGCGACTTTAAGGATATCTCTGCATCTTGCCAAACAGACCCCTACTTGCTCCCGACGTTCGCAGGCATCGTCGTAGGCCATGTAGATGTCATAGCCCGCCTTGAGAGCCATCCCCGCCGCTTTGAAAACCATTGGCACCGTTATGCCAACACCAGCAATGACAATGAGCTCTGCCATGAGTACTGAAGGACGAAAGGACGAGAGACACGGCAACAGCGTGAAAGCCTCATTAAAGTCAGCAATTATATATGTATCTCATGCCATTCCCAAGTCGGTTATATTTTATTACATGTCACGATGACAGTTTGTTACACGGAGAGGATTTTGAACGGAAATTAGAAGGCTGATCGGCGAGGTCGAAAATAACCTAGTGGCGGGCCCAGTTCTCTGGACCGAAGTTAGTTTCGGATATAGCTGTTACAGGCAAACCCAGAGTTCACCGAGAGACTAAAATGGGGAATAGGATACGGATAGAAGCTGCTGGAACGACAGCGGGAAAAATGGAAGAATACAAACAGGCAATGTGATATGTGAGGCATTGTAATATGGAAAAAAGAAAACTGATAATAGAGTGTTTGCGATGCAGCCACTGAAGCCACCAGATGGCTGATTTGCGTTGCGTTGCCTGATGGCTCCACATGCCAAATTTGTTCCCGAATGGCTCCGGCAGCCATCTGGTGGTATTTTTGGCGGGGTGGAGCCACCAAATGACGCAATGCAAAACAGCCATCCAGTGGCTCTGATGGCTGCATCGCAAAGTGGCTAATGACCTCAGAAGCTCGGGGCTAGTGACTGATGCTGTGGGTAGATTACTCGTATTACTCGTATATTATCGAGGTCCTATGAATCAGTACAAGACATGCCGCCGCTTCGCTCCGGCAACCCGCACAATGAATGGGAATTAAAACCAATTGGATTGCATACTACCGAATTATTGAATAAGTTAAATTTGCTGTTTATGGTATGACACCCAAGGTATACATTTTGTCGCCACAGAGAAGGGATGAAGGCTGATACAGACCATTTACCCTGAGGCAGGAGATTCCTAGGCCCGTTTTTACAGAAGAGATCTAGAGAGTCAAATTTGACGATTGCGGGGGGAGATAAGGGAACCGGAACCGTGCATTGTTACACAAAGAACGAGGAAGGGTGAATTTCAAGTTGTAAATACAGAAAATTCTGCTAATGCACAGCGGGCTGAAAATTAGACGGCGACAGCGAAGAAGGCATTAACCTGTTTGCGCACTAGCCATATGACCCACGTCATGGCTTTCGGACCGTGCGCAAATTTGGCAGGCAAATGGCTCCAAAAGCCATTTGCACTGCATTTGCGTCATATTTTGGCGTGCAGAGCCATATGACGCGCACGGCCCAAAAGCCATGACGTCACTCATATGGCTTCTGCGCAAACTCTCTATTCAAGCATGGGAAAGACCTTTCAGACGGAAAACATCGTGGGCGTATTGCTTTGGCAATGAAAACAGATCAGAGCAGAGTCCGGATTTGAGCGATCGAGTTGAGCAACCCAGCGACGCAAAGAAATGGGATCGGCCAAATGGAAATTGCCCAGATAGTAAATCGTGATGGGACTTCGACAGAATTTGACATTTTGAGGGAGTAGGTTTGGGCCTTGAGAGATACCGTCGATCGAGCCAATCCATGAATAGGTGAATCTGAGGTGGAAGGAGCAACATGATTAATTGACAGCAAAGATTCAACAGTCACTGCATTCAGCCAACGGCTAGGCGACGTCATTTTGAGACGTCTCGGCACGCCCTCGCCGAAGGCTGTGTTGAGGTGCTGCTGGTTGGCTAGACACTTCATGTCGAGGTGTCTAGACACAGCTCAGTTTGATGAGCTGTCGAGGCCGTGGGCTAGGCCGAGCTTCATGAGCGATGCCGAGGTGGTCAGATCGCCTCGGCATGTGATGTCTAGCTGGCCGTCGCGAGCCTCGGTGTAACTAGACAGGGCTGTGTCTAGTTAGCCGAGATTCGCGTTGCCTAGGCGCCTGTGGTTGCCTAGACAGGGCTAGCCGGAGCTCGGCATTACCTCGATGTGCCTACGTTTTGATCAATCTAGGAGTTCGCTGAATGCAGTGAGTCAAGCCAGAAACTTTCGAATGAAGTCAGCGGGAAGCTAATGGGGAGCATAGAAAATCGGTAACGGGAAAAGGGGCGAGGCAACGGAGAAAGAGGCAAGGAGGCTGGTCTTTTATCTATGCCACGGGGATCCGGCCACAGCGGGAAAAATTGCGGCGCAGCGAGAGAAATAAGCACGGCGCAGCGAGAATTCTGTTGCGTGTGTGCTGGATTGAGGTCAGCTGAGGTGGCAATGGGAACCCACTTGGTACGCCGAAAGGGTACGAAAGTAGGACCGGCAGGATGAGAGCAGAGTAGGATAACGTATTAATGGGGCAATAGTACCGCCGAGCGAGCGAGCAATCTTAAAGAACGGTTAAATGATTCAAGGAGGAAAGTGGGTGAAGGAGTTCTATTCACGCCGCTTTATATGTGAAGAATCATCTGCCGGGGGATACGTGGCCCCCCGACCTGATGAATAGAATTAGGAGCAACGACTGCGATCGACTGCGTCCTGTCAGGAAAAAGCTGCGCATGGGTCAGCTGTTTGGCCGCAAACGAACAGGCAGTGTTGAAGAGCGGAGAGAGTCGATGTCAGCAGGGGTTAATCGAAGAGCAAGAGCAGAGAAAAAACCAAAGGAGAATGGCTACATGGGGATATAGCACAGCCGAGCGAGCAAAATCTTAAAGAACGGATAATAATGTACATGTTTGTTTTCACACGCCACTGGACGCTCGCTAATTCCCGAGCTTCTCAGACCATTATCAGTTCACAATTCTTACCAACAGCCACAGCAATTAAATCTTATGAGGAAGGCCTCAAATCGCACGGTATATTATGGAAAGCCGGAGCACCACGCTTTGAAACGAGTGATGTTATCAGTCCCGGCATGATAGCCGAAGCCGTGCCGTGACTTGTCCCTGGGTGATTGCTTTTGTTGTAGAGTTGTTCACACAGGTAAAACCAAGTGAAATACTACCATGGACGGAGGGCTGAAGAACTGCGTCAAATTTAACCTGAAAGAAAAGTACACAGCCCCGCTTTTTCGGATTTTTGACAGCATCAAGGACGTCGCAAAGGACAATGCGAAGTACTAAATGGACTTTCGGGCTTCCTTGAGCTCTAATCGGGTACTTTATCTCGTGATCCTCAGCTTTGGACTGGTGCGCAACCTCATCCATTGATTGATTTCTCATTCTTGAATTTTGATCAGTTCAACCATCAAGTCACTGTTCACAGTTGTAGGAGGTGAATGTTCTCGCTGTACTGCCTAATTTGATCTGAAGGCCTGCAGAGAGGGGTGTTCCATCAGTAGAGGATCTTTAGTGTTGTAATTGGGGTGTTCTGGCCAAAGGAATAACTCAACTCAAATGATATAGTGAAGCCCTGTCGTCGAGCTAAAATGAATTCCAGGCCAAGAGGCTAGCCGGGGATCCGGCATATTTAAGCCTAGATAGAGCATACTAAAAGTTAATTAGCGCCAGGAAAACTCGCTCTAACCCGTTCTCCAGGTATGTAAAGCATGACATGTATTGTTCGACTAACCTCGGGCATCTCGGGGATATCAAAACCCGCACTTGAAGGAAATTATAAGGTGCCTTATCGGGCGCGAGAGGATGGAATTGAACACTTTATATTTGTATAGATGTAATGAGACCTTAGGAAGCCCTGAAATCACGGTATTAACCGTCTCTGTGCCTGTGCTTCCACAATAACAGGAAATATTATCTCTCCGCAGTTTTGGTCCCTTCTATTGAAAGGGGATAGAAGCCACCAAATCAAATGAGGTTCTGGGCATGCGTAGCGCGACTCGGAGCCTCCACAGGACACCATGAAGCTAGTTTGATCTCAAATCCTCTTTGGGAAGACAGCGGCCAACGTTCGGCATTTGATAAAATCATTTGTTTCAAAGCGTGGTGCTCCGGCTTTCCATAGTATATCCCCTCCATGGTATTTCTTCTCATTTCGCCATATCGGTTGGCTTCAAGTTCAACTTGAGTTTGATTTGAGTTCAACCGAAAGAAGGTGCCTCCAAGCTTTTGAAATTGAATTTCGGGCTGTGCGATGACGCAGCATCCTATTTTAACTCTCAATATTCCACCGCTGTCTCTGATTCAACGCCGAGCTTTCTCAATTAGTTTTGTTTTTCCCATGTGTCTTCTATTCTTCCATTCTTTGTGCCGGCGATTCCCGTACTATGTGTGTCCCATTTCCTATTTTATTTTTGAGTTTGCCAGCTGACCTATGGATCAAAAATTGGCTTCGATCCAGAGACCGGACGAAGCTCAGGATATTTTCGACCATCAGCCACTCAATTTCCGTTGAAAAAGAAGCATCTCACCTGCGTCTCTTTTAGCGACCCCATCATCTCCACCTATATGGTACTGCTCCGTGTGTTTCGCTTCCACCAGCTGCCTCCGCAACTAACCCCAAACTCCTCCCAGCGCGTACCGAGTGCTTGAGCTGACACGATAGGTTCTGTGTATCCATTCCTATCCATTTCACTCACATTAGCCCCCAGGTCGTAATCGCTGAACCCTACGATTCAAGCTGTGTTGCAGAACTCCAAGGTGCGTGTGGACTGCTGCAAATCCGAACCCCTCTTCGAATTTACACCACTGCCCACGTTGAGCAGGCTAGGGATGGGTGAGTAATCCTCATTTGCCCGGTAACCTGTTCTTGCGCTGTTTCCGCTGAAAAAAATTAACCCACTGGAATACGGGCTCTTTGTCATTATTCTGTACCGGGAAAGCCAAGGTATGCTTTAATTTATCGTGCCCGCTCTCAATCCAAGTTCTCTCAGTGTTGATGTGCTGCAACCACTTCTCGAACGCGACATTAAGCATGCAGATCATTTCGCACCTCAACGAGATTCCTTTCTCCCTGCCGCCTCCTTCCACCTCTTCCGCTCACCTATCCCCAACCCAATTGCCGTGACGAAGTAGGTACTTTACATCATACACTGCTTTGTCACTGACTTCTCATCGACATTCGCCGGTCTCTCGCGAATTCTGGTGTCGAATTTTGATGGTCTACAGTTTTTTCCTACTTTCACATTGTATAGCTGTCTACGAGTGTTGCATTTTCTCTCACGGTACGATTCTTCCCACATCCCATCCCTGTATGCCTGTTTCTGACATCACGAACTTCCACTCGTTTTATTTAGTTTTCTCATTGCCACGAGCTCAACCTAACGTGCTTGATGTTCCTCACGTCGTATTTTTGTTTCCCTGCCTTTTGCCAGCATATGGATATGAACATAAATTTTCCCTCAATTCTCGCGTTGCCGAGAGCAGCTCAGCGTGCTTCTGGTGTACTGTCTCTCATACTACTACCCTCTCTAACCCGCCCCTTATATTTTCCTGGACCGTAACTCAAACTTACACACGTTTCTACGCATGCTCAACAGTCACAAGATGTCGATTTGATTTTTCCAGATCCCACAGGTGAGGCACTACTCATGTTTTCTTTGTTTGCAACCGCGCTCACCCAGCCCCATGAGGCCTAACGTGCGGGCATCGCCCTTGGAGCTCCTCGCCGCCCACGAAGCCCTGCACGCAAGCCAACCGACGCGTACTTCACACGTTTCGGGTAAGCTCATTCATCATGTTACCTGTCGAGTCCAATACTGACATATTTATATATATTTTGGAAAATGTATGCGTCCACGCCTTTGCTGACGTCGTCTCAAATCCCAGTCCTCCCCAACCCTCATGCCGCTGCGTCCCGCAGTCTGAGAGCATGCCCAATGCGGACAACTATCATTTTGAGTCCAACTTTTGTTTCATCCGTATTGGTCTGCTGCTAATATGAGGTGTGTTTTCATTGCCACTCTTTTGCAACTGGTGTCGATCCAGGTATTTCTTGGCCTGTATTTTTTTGCGAAAGGTGCTCAGTTCTCTTCCACTGAGCATTCATTCACACTAATTTCCCACATGCGAAATAGATAAAAACTTGCAATTGCGGCCAATTAGGGATCCCCACCGTACCGTATACGGTTACGACCGTAACGATTACGGTCAATTACGGTCCTAACCGGCCGTAACCGTAACCGTAAAACCCGTTCTGGACCCCTTTACGGTACGGTACGGTACATTTTACGGGTTTTACGACCGTATACGGTTGGTATACGACCGTAATTCTCTCTATCGCGCTCAAGCTCCGCACGCAGAGATAATATCTCCTCGCGCTCGCGCGCCCAATCCGCACGAAGAGCCTCGTGTGTGTGGACCTCGTTGACCCATTCGTCCCGGATGCGGGCCTGCGCTGCAGGCTGAGGTGCGATAGTCGGAAGCCGCGAGACCGCCAGCACAGCAGAAGTTATTCCGAGGACCAGTATGACAAGATGAAGCGGAGAAAAATTGTACTTGCGACCCATATTCCGGCCGCTGGAGCTGTTATTTGCAGGGCCACTCCGGAAGATCAGGGGCCATATGTCGTTCATGACATAGCTAGAAGAGATGTCATGGGTATATTGTCTTTTTTAGGGTTTACCTTGGAAGAGCCCGTCAACGCGCCAAACCGAGGTCAATGCTCAATTAATTATCTTTGGGAAGAGTAGAAGTAACAGAGGTTGTTCACATTTCTTCGCGCCCCACCGTGCTCTTGTATTTTTTATAATAACTCGAACCTGGGTATTCTGGGGAGTGGACCCGAAATAAGAGAGATTCACGGTCAAGCGACAAGAAGTATAAGAAACCTCGTTGTGCGCTGCACACTCCTTTCAAACTGCCATTGTGAGTACGCCATTCCATCGTTGCGAATTCAATGTAGACGTAATGTCGTGACGTAGAGCAAGAGAACATATCTTACCTGCCTCACCTGTGTCTGTGGCCGATGGGAGACATCTTCGTTTCCTCAAACAGCAACTAGTACTGAACACTGGGAGTGGGCTACTCGACAACATGAATGCGATAGAAATCTCTGAGCATTGCGCTCGAAGCCGCTTCCTTCGGGCTGAGCTGAACGTCAAATTCAATCTGCGAATGTACAGGAAAAACATATAATTAAATCAACATGCCAAGCAGTTTGATGTTCTCCTCACAAACAGCGCCTAAACTATCAACAAACCGATCCAAGGGACCTGCATAATATACAAGATAATACAAAGGCCTTCCGGGCCTCACCCCTCATGCTACCAACTTACTCGCAAAGGCCTCGCACAACAGCTTGTCCTTGAAGATCTCGTCCTCAAGAGCCCTGATTTGGACAAGCGCCTCCACTCCGAGCTTCGCGCCCTCCTCAGTGGTGATGCTCTGCTTGCGCATGACAAGCGCCAGGTGAGCGGGCCCGAGCCATTCTGCGATCTTGTACTGGTGTCCGAGCGCGATCTTGTCGACAGGCCCAGCGCAGAGCGCGAGCTGTTCGATGGCGAGCCGACGGATATCCTGCATGCCCCACCCGTCCGCCAGACGCAGGACCGAGATCCATTCTTCAACTGTCTTGCATTCGTGCGCGGAGTAGTCTCTGCAGGCACAGTCATCAATGACGCGCATACTTAATAGTTAGAAATGGAAAACAAACGCGGGGTACAATATGGAGAGGAATCGGTCGAAATCAAGTTTGGACCCGGTCAAAGACAGGCAAAACAACGGAGTGGTGGCTTTGCGGAACAGATACTGGATTATTTCCTTCAAATCGACAGAGGGGGTGACGCGTGACCGGTTTTACGTATTCGACAGTTCGACACCGGCCGAATTTTGGCGTGACACCCTCAAAATTTCGACATTTCCCACCAAAATTCTCTTTTTTGCGTCTTCCAGGCAATTTTGGGCTCGGTATGACGCTCGGGAGCTTCGACAGAGGCCTGCGTGATGCGTGACCGCGACCAAATTTCGGGATCGACACAGGAGTGCGTGACGCGTGACTGTCGATTTGAAGGAAATAATCCAGTACCTATGGAGTTGGTATTCCGTATTTTCGACCTGCGTCAGAGATTCAGTAGACAGCTACGTGGAGAAAGACGGAGCTTGGAACGGAGTTGGAACTTACAACAAATTGAAGGTCACCATCAGCATACCAAAAGCGTGGGTGCTTCTCGGATCCCCAGGGGTCGTCGAGGGTGCTGGGCCCCACGGCAGCACTCGGGTGAAAATCGTACCCCATACGTGGGGCGGGGATGCTAGGGAAATACCTCGACTGTAGAGCCTGAGAAGGTACGATGGGGGGCATGCCCGCGATTTCGGATGCACATTCGCAAAGGGTGCACATTCACATCAAACAGTGCACATTTGTTCACACAGTGCACATTCGACCTGAAAACAGTGCACTTTCACCCTCAATGTGCAGTGTTTGTACGAAGGCACCGCACATTGTGTTTGATGATGTCAATGATTTGAGTCAAATTTTAACCAACATCTCATTGAAGGGAGGAACGAGAGACAGAAATTCGAGAAGGGAAAGAGTTACATTCACCTTCCAAGATCCTATCAAACACAAGTTTACCGAAGCACGGACTTGAGTTGAGAATTTGGGGGGGCATTCCGGCACATGAATATCGAGGGGAATGGTTTTTTTGTGAGACCAAATATTATTAACACTACAATACGAAATAGAGCTAACATTCTGAAGGGGGGCCAAGTAAAGAAACCCAAATGGTAGGGTAAAAATGATGTGCGATTTCAACAGAATGCGTGTTGGGGAGGTGAGAAGACGGAGGTTAAGAGAGGAAGAATTGTGAAAGGGCATATTTTGCGATCAGGCGTGAAGTTGCGCGGAGGATATGCTGCAACTTGCGATCTCCACGAACTGACGTGAGAGCACGGGGAAGTGGTCCCTGCTGTGAGCCTGCCCTCATGCGCATCCCCAACAAAAAGTACGTACCTGTTGCGTACCTGTGCCAAAAAATAGCTGCTTGTCCATAATGGTTTCGCGGTCCATCGTCTCGCAGAGTGTCGTCCGGCGCGTTGAGCAGCTGGTGAGCGCGCAGCAGCGGGGGTGGTGGTGGTTAGGAGAAAAGCATTGATGATCCTCGATCAATGCGAGTCGGCACATCACCGAAGCACGCCATACGCCAAATTTCACAATGTGCACTGTTTGAACGAATGTGCATTGTTTGATGTGAATGTGCACCCTTTGTGAATGTGCATGCAGGTGAGGTTTCGTTGAACGATGTGCTCCGAACTAAACCTAAACAATCCAATTATCACCCAAATATAACCCAAGTCTTTCCGATATAAGCAGTGATGCCCACAGAAATAAGACGAAGATCAGAAATAGGCCGATCAGAGGAAGCAAGAGCTGAGATACAGACGAGTGGTAGTCCCTTGTACAGGGCCTAACAATAGGTTGAAGGGAAGGTATAAGATTCCCACAGAAAGATGAACCTTCACTACAAGATATCACCAGGAATTGGCCTGAGCGATAATCGAGCAATGGAAATAAGATAGTTAAGAGCTTCGCAGCTATGAGACGAGCAAGTGTTGTGTGTGTAGTGGTGGTGATGTCCGGAGACGCGCGATAGACCTCCTAGAGGCGAACAATAGACTATTTCCACGAGGATATATGCCCAAGAGCTTATTTCCCAGAGAACCCAATTTGACGATTTACGATGAACGATGATGATGAGCGATACGATTTGACGATTTGACGATGTGACGATGAGCGATGACGATGACGATAAAACGATTTCGGTTCCAGTACTATGTAGCCTCAATCACGCCCTAAGACGTTTCCAGTAACCAACTTCTTATTCCAACAGAAAGGTTTCCAATGTTAAAGTCCAACGACGATACACACTGCGCCAACCCCAGAAATAGCCCAAATCGCAAGCGTTATGCCTACTAGTACAAGGGGATTCTGTGTCCTACTCGTAATAATGTCCCAACTACTTATACAATTCCCAAAATCATATGAAAGTCCTCAAAGCAAGCAGAAATTAGTAAAATGGCCCGAGATCGTCCCTCCTTTCCCGTTTATCCGTCGGAGGAATAGCTGCGAGCGTATTGCCATTGGCCAGTGCCCAGGTAGTCCCTGATGTCCCGACCATGCGGCTTTTGTCATCCAAGATATTTGAAAATACCAGTCCCCTGGCTGACTGATATCACGCCGTCCGTCTATTCCTTTCGTCTCCTGTCCTTTCCCCGTAGCTCCTGACCATAGGATCTTATTCCCCTGGCCTCCAGCTTTCCGTAGATATCCCTAGTGTAACCTTTTCCCAGAAAGGTTTCTTATTCCCAACTTCGCTTCCTCGGAATAAGATCAATCCCATCAGATTGTCTTAACCGACCTTCGCTTATCCCGGAATCCCTCCGGCATAAGTTTCCCCGACCTCACACGCCTGTCACATGGAAGGCCTTTCCTTCAGCCGAGCAGAAATAAGCTTATTCCCGCATGTCCCGTTTGTAAGTATCTCTGGCTTATTTCTCGTTGTGGAAATAAGCTCCAGAAATAGTCTCTTTAGAGGTTTGTGGGCTACACTTTCCTCTACGGTTTTCGAGGCGAGTACTGCCAGTCCGCAGGGTAGTCACCTACCCTTTGTACCCGTTACTCTGTGATCCTGACCCTGCCAGCTATACCGAGACTGTATACTAGCTCTCAGAAATAAGCCTATACTGTAATCAGACTATTCCGAAACGCGCGAAAAGTGCGGTGTTTAGGTATAGTTCAATTCCAGACAGTTCATCGTACATCCTCTCCGCCCTCGGGGGTGATGGTGCCGAGTTTGACGCTGACGGGATGGCCTGTGTCTTCAAAGTGATTCAAGGCGTGTCCGTTGCCTCCGCCAACTGGCCAGCGGCGACCACATCCGAGCGAGCCACACGTCAAGCATAGCCACAAGTTAGATGCAAGCTCGCAAGCGACGCAATGCGCAAGGCCTGAAGCAGGGATGGCGCCAACCACGGTCTGCTGGAGCATGAGGGTGTGTTCACAAGCCTCAAACTCTACCTGCCTAGCTTCGTCATGAACTCTGTGGGGAGGAATGAACGGCTGACCGCCACTGAGGATGGAGTGGTGGTTGGGGCTCTCGCTCCAAAATTGAGAAACCTCGAGTTTGCGAATGGGTTCAAATACAATTTCTGGCGAGCAGTATACGCCGGGGTTTCCCGGATTCGCTGGGCCGCTGGCGGAGAAGGGCGACGGGGCGTGCCTGTGCACCTTCCGATCGGCCGTATGACTGATGTCAGGGTATGCACAAGTCATGTCGACGCTAATGCGAGGAGGAACAAGAGCCCCCAGAAAGGGCCCCCTGCCAAGATGAGAACCCGAGAACGTGTCGGGGTTTGCAGGAAGGGAGTATTGGGAAGCCTGGTGGTAAGGATAATAGGGGTTGGAAGGCCCCGGTATGCGAGCCCGTGTAGGGGTGGCGATAGAGCTGGATATCGAAAAGCTTGAACTCGACCGCGAGCTGGGACGGCCGCGTTCTGTTTCGTCGATCCTGTAGGACACTGACCCCGATGGAGGCGGTCTCGACGCAAGACCGCCTGCGGAGGCTGCGCCAGAATATCAGCGATGCCTACAACGAGGACCTTTGGATGTTGTTTACCTTCGTTGAGAATTTGCATGGTGGCAAGGGGGGAAATGGAACGCTCAAGTGATAAGCGTCTTCGACGGCGCTTACTCGACACTCACGCACGGGCCCGCGGCAGTGGACTGTCATTCCTTTATTACAGCTGCATGTAAAATTCTGGGCTGTCCCAAATCCTGAAGATGTGGAGCCTAGTTGCTAGGGATATTGCGTGTCTTCCGGTGACCGCACCCTGTCAAGATCAAGAAGCAGTCATCCACAGAGACCGTTTGAACTTAACCTTTATTGTTTTTACCGGCCATCTCTCACTCGGCAAGGGTTGTACATTCTCCCGGGAAGTACAATTGGGCTGCGCCACGTTGCGTACATACGGTCTATGTGATATCAGGGTGGAGGCTGCGTATAGGTCAGATTTGTAAAAGCATGAACAGACCGTGTGAGCGAAGGCAACGAAAGCAGCGAAGGTGTTGTGCAAATGGAGAAACAGACATTAAAGACAAGTTGTAGCTAAAGATACGTCGGCCTATAGAATGTACCGTGCTACGCCTTGTTTGCCTCCCGTCGATGGTACCGGTGCGATCGCTGAATGAATGACTCATGGCAGGTGGAATCTTGGATCCGCTGCTGCCGTCAATGGAATAGTGTCGCCAATAGTGAGATTTCTGATGCCGGCAAATGACTAGTTGAAGATCTCAGGCCCTACCGCATGCGGCGTGGACAGTGTTTGAGTTGTCTGACTGTCGCTGCCAACACAAAAGACGGTTAGAATTAACACTGTTAGTTCGGGAGGAATTTGTTTTCAACCGAACAGGATCTCAATTGCAGTTGTCAAGCATGCCTATTCCCTTTCGTTCTCAAATAGGCGCGCACTCCGGGGGTCTGATTGTCGGCAAGCCCGGCCATCCGCCATCACGCTGTCGGCAATCTCGCTAATCAGCGTGGTGCTCTTGCTTTCCATACTTCTTCGAAGCCATTTGTAAACTCCGCTATCAGCGCCTCGGGCTCCACCCGCTTTTTAGCGCTCATTCAAGCGCTGGCGCGGTCCAACCGAAGTGATGGGCCACGGAGTGGGCCACCGCCACTTAGACCAAATGTTATGAAGGTCCTTATTGGACAAAAGGATTTTTCCGTGTTTGTTCCACCAAGATCTTCAATTATGATCTACAAAGAGCTCAAAACTTTCTCGAGATCAAAGAGCTTTACTTAAAGATCTTCAAACAAGTGAACTTTTTCTAAGGGCACACGCCTGAAATCTTTGAAGACCTCGACATAATTCAAATAATATTGCTAGATCTCTATCCATCTCCGAACATTTTGCAAGATATTGATATCCTGTGCCCAGCACGTTTTGTGTTCTTCAGAGATCTCTTGCCAGTACCATTGTCATTCGAGTATTCGGGGCTAGGCTTTGATTCAACTTCTTCTGCCCTCCACTCTTTTTCTTTCACTTCTGAGTCGTCTTTCAGGGTGGAATGTCTTGCGGAGAAATTAGACTGGAAGCGACGTCTTCCAGGGGAAAATTTGGATTCATCGTCATACCTAGAGTCCGGTGGAAGCGCCGACTCGTTTCTTGTGTGGGGGAGCACACGTCTTTCGTCTGCCGCTCTCTGTTTGTCATGCGCTTAGTTCCGGCACATCCTTGTCACCCAGTTCCCATTTACCCCTCGCTCATGTGCGCTTTCCGCCTCCGCACTGTTAAACATTCTTTTTTTGGGCTCCTTTCCGCGATATGTGTTTTTACCCGAGCCTGTGTGAGTAGGCGCTGAGCAACTTAGGGAGACGTCTCACTTGTGGGTTCTCGCTGGACTTTGGGGGATTGCGAATTGAAATAAGCCCCAGATGTGAACATCACCAGAAGAGGTCGGAGCAAACAAAGGGGAATCTCGTTGTAATCTGGTAGTGTACATGGACAGAAGTACACTACTCTTATACTACTCTTCACTATCTCGGCTGTGCAAGACCGATGCATCACCTAGGCAAATGTTGTGTAGCACAGCATGGCTGGTTACTGTTGATCAGTAACCTTGACTAGAAGCGAGTGGTGAGCTCGCAACAGTTCACACGGCCACGATAAATCAAACATTGCGAATTGAGAGTGAGAGCGAAGTCGAGTTTCTTGTGAGTAGATGGAAAAGGGGTTTGGGGAGAGCGGGGGGAGTTCTTTTCAATCTCCCGACATTCCTAGAAATTGAATACGGCGAGCGGAAGTCTTGATTATGTGAAAGCTTCTAAAACTCTTTCGAGGTTTCCTTGGCCGATGTAGGAATTAGGATCATCGTAGATGTGGTCGGTTTTCGCCAAGTGAGAGACCTGGTCATTGCTCAAAATCGGAGATTAAACCTGATTATGTGTTCGCCCTAAATATCCACAATTTCTGATCTAAGCTCTGGATTATCTCTTGTCCGGTTCGCAGGGTACGTCGTCGTTCCCAGTGCACCATCTCTGCCGTTTTCCACGTTGTACACCCTGCTAGTCCCTCAGCTACACATGGACAAGCGGTATCTGCGACGCCGGCGCCAGCGTCGGCATCGAACGAAACTGCAGGGCGCGTGTCGGCCACACGACACAGTAGACACTCATCGCCAGCCAGAGTGGCAGCGCGTCGAAGCAGTACAGGAACACCTCGTGCTGTGCAAGATACCCGCTTTGACTGTCATGATGGGGTCAGTATCCGCCGCTTGCATCGCAGGTAGCTGATGGTTGGTGAGAAGAGACTCACCCAAGGGAGAATTCGACGATGCGATATACAGAGCGCAACTACGATGGGGTTGAGGAGAATCAGAACTCCGAAATGGAGTGCGGCAGCGCGAGGGACGCACGAGGAGGAGCGTAGACGTGCCTGCTAGGATATAGAACAGCGCTTGCCAAGCGATTGGTGTGCGGCCCCAGAGCGTGAAGCGGGGCGCGTCATTATGGTGCCACGTTTCGGGGAGCGAGCGAAGCCTGCAGACAAGAGTGAGCAATAATATCTTTTATGGATGAGTCAAGATTTGGGTGCGCACATGCGGCGCCGGAAGATGAAGAGCACGAGAATAAAGAGCTCGACGAAGAAGAATTCGAAGCCGACGGCGAGGAGGGTGAGCTGGGGATCGTTCGTCAGTCGGGCAACGCGGATGTGGATGCAGGGGTGTTGACGAAAGCACCTTGTTCCCAACGTTGTGTGCGGTGGATCCATGGACTGCGGCGATTCCGTCGCCCGCCGCCTGCATTGCAGTTAACAGCAGTGTCGTGCTCACGAAGAAGGAGGTCATGCGGGAGGCGCGGACAGGGAGGCAACGCTCTACGACCTCCGGCTTGAAGGTGGATAACAGGCGTGCAAAGAGTATGTAGGTGACGATGTAGAAGAGGCACGGCTACACGGGAGCATTAGTGGGAGAACGATCTCGAAGTGGGGGGCTATTGCACGCACCGCCAAGAGCGTCACCTGCGCTGGAATCGTTAGTGGACCCGTTACCAAGTGGACGCGACGTGATGCGCACCTCATTCATTGCGATGAAAAGCCCTTCGGAATGCGGGAATCTGATATATATGGAACGCAGAGTATATCCCAAACAGGACACTAGGGACGATCAACCGGAGGGACCTCGTCGGAAGAATGCAGCGTACCATACATCCCCATTATCAGGCTGATCATGAACCTCGGGCGGCCGGATCTCCACCAATCTGGACAGGACAAAATGAGCGGTGCTTAGATGCCAGCCGCGAGCTTGACTTACGAAAGAGGTGAAAATGGGGCGACAGCGCCCACAGAAATGCGGCGAGGATGGCGAGAGTTTTGTTAGGTTTGAACCCGCCACTTGGGCGCTTTCAGCATGGTGCTCGGGAACCAAGCAGAAATTGAAACCCCACATATATTCCGTATCAGTTGCTCTTGGTACGACAGATTCACTGGGATTTTCTGCCGCTGTCGCAGCAATGGATTTCACGACAAGCACGAAAACGAGAGAGGTCTGAGGTGGAATACATGAGAGGAGGCAGGGATGGGAGGTGCTGGGTGGAATATTAGTTAGGTTCAGAATTAAAATACCACCGGGAAATCAGCGAGCAGGCTTGGCAAAACCAGCGAGGATGCCGGTAGCTCATCCGTTCTACGTGAGACGGGGGAGGGGGAAAAAATTATTGGTCTATCAACAACCTTCAATCTAAAAGGTAATTTCATGGACAATTTTCTCAGCAAAAACCTTGGACTTTGAATGCTTGCATCTAGCATTATTGTTTTCACTCAGACTGCCTTTCAAGGCTGCTTTTTGCCAAAAAGTCGTTTCGATGACTGTCACATGCAAAACTGCGCTTCAACATTCCATCAAACTTCCTGTGTCGGAACCACTTACAAGCCGAGGCTGCGCACTGCGCATGTCAGCTTCCAGCGAGCTACCAGTTATTATTGCTTCAGCGACCTTCGCATCAGGCCCTTTGCTAGTTGTGATGGACCAATCATTAAACTTGCGAAATTCAGTGGACACTCCTTAAATTCAGTTTCCCGCAGCCTTCGGGGCGACGGCTGCATTCTGAGAGTGAGGTTTTTTGAAAGGGGAGATCAGGATTCGAAAAACTCGGCTGGGAGCCCGGAATTCTGGGGCTCAGAAATAGATGTTGGGGCGAGTCTCTCACGAGCTTATAGCATACAAGACATGCCGTCGCTTCGCTCCGGCTGGTGAGCTTCGCGTTTGTTACCAAGTAGGTCAAGTCGAAAATTCTCAAAGTCCAGTTGAAGATATAATATTTGGTACACAACCCACTTGACTGACTTGACATTGTTGGCACTTTATTTCAATCCATTTCTACCACTTTGCAGGTGTACCGCTACTACCTTGAAACGAGTGGCGGTAGCTAAGATATTCCAACCAACGGCGAAGCGCAAACCGCCTGGAAATTATTTCGTGCTGTGCGGGCTATTCAGTCTAGGGAAGTTGAGCAAATTAGGTAGATAGACTCACGGTAGATTGTATGGCACCCATAAAGTCGCAGCTACGGTGGAACTGCATTACTGAGAGTATTATCGCGTGAGTATTCCTAATATGAGTACTCAACTGCAGTCGAGACACAGGTAACCACAGGAAGGGATCCGTTTCGACTTGTTATGGTCACTTACGCTGCGCTGCGCTTTGCGATGGAGATAAGCTGGGGAGAATCATCGTAGTGTATGGCCCAATTTACCTCCACTGATCGTTTCGAGATTTGCCTGCGAGGGTTACACACCGTTCGAGGACCGGAGGAAGGACAGCGGGGCGTCGTTGCCGAACATTAGATCATTCTCAGCCTCTGTATGGTGCGAAGCGGGGATCAATAAATACCCAGTCTGACGGGTACATCGCTGCTATGGGTGCCATGCTAGAGCAGTGCTGAGTGTGTGTCGGGCGCACGCGCGGGACTCCGTCCGCGATGAGAGCCATGCTAGTAGCCTGAGGTGATGGGAATAACATGAGCCGCAGGATGATGGAGCAGAGGAACAGACGTGCCTACTGTGTTGAATTGCATGCACCTCTAGTGCTCGTGAAATTTCCATCGACCAGAGGTTACCCGTACTTGCTGAGCTCCCCTGAAGACTTGAAGCGAGCAGAGAGTTGTCGCCGACTAATTCTTCCGGGGCTAGATTCCGCTTTCTCAGAGCGGGTTAAAAGGCGGAATGATGCGAGAGGAGGATTCGACGCACCTGCCCTTAGAACACGGCATACATAATAGTATAGTCTTTCGGATGGCGCACCCTTCACTTGAGTCAGCCTCGAAGAGCTTTGCTGCCGTCTCTCGCGATCAGCGGGGGCGTTCAGCGCGGATTGGGCACTCACTGGGGTCTATCTGTGCCGTCTTTGTGCTCAACAAACGCCTCAGGGTGACACCGATATCTGCACAAAGGGTTAGCGTGTGTACATCAAAATGTAAGATCCTCTGATCACCCAACGCCCGGAATGAATATGTAGTTTGCGCCCAGATAAAATAGCAACCTGGAGTCAAGCGCGCAGAGCCCGAAGCGGCGGAGGCACTGAGGCAAGGGTTTAACGTTGACAAAGCTAGCAAATCTTGCCCATTCGCCTAAGCAGGGTGGAAAACGGCGAAGGAATATGCTTGATTGTGGAGCTGACTTGCGGGTAACTTGCGTACACTTGCGGTTCCATGATTCTTGATGAAAACGGACTCACAGGGTCTGGACACTTGTGTGAGACTTGAGGACGGAGATATGGATTGGGGCATTCTGCAGATATGGGAGCCACATCAAAGCCTCCAGCTAGCACCGAGGAACATTTTGCAAGAGCGACGATGAATGAGGGGGCATGCGAAGAGAGGAACGTGCCAATAACGTAGCATTCTTCCTTTTGAGTGGGGCTGAAGCGGCTATGGAGCGTCCGGGTGGGCTGTGCGCGTGAGAGAGAGCAGATTTCTAACAGGCGGAAAGGGAGGTTGCATTTCCCAGTTCATCGTACGTGAGAATGAAGAACAGAGACTGGGAGAAAACAGCCAAATGTCGATGATGGGCAAGCATGTGCAATCTGATACGAGTAATAATATCCGAGTAATGATCTTGAATGCCAGTATTGAGGGGAGTCGAGAGTGTGTTGCCTGAGTGTTGCATTTGATCATAGAGAGGGGCAACCTTATTGATAATGCACAGAGAGTAGCAAGCGCAGAAGGGATGATGGGGAGGAAGAGCAAGGAGGTCGGACAGGTTGAACAGCTCTTGGCTTGTGACCGGGCGTTGAGCGCTGCTTCCCGGGCATGTGGTCGGCTCAAAATGGGCATCATGTCATTGCGAAGAGGCCCCCAAAGTTAAAACGTGATAAATTTGAGCGCCAAGCAAGCGCTAGCTGAGCGCTCCGTCGAAAACAAACACTTGTCGCTCGGGAATTGGTGGTGGTGTGGGAGAAAAAGAAGAGTGTAAATATGCGCACATAAAATCAGTTCATCTGCTTAAGATATGAGTAATCTGGGGTGCCATATTTCGGGATCAATCAATCGCCGCCTCCAACTCCAAATGGGAAAATTAATGGCGACACGACAACACTCGTCACGAGCAGCGATTATCGACGAAATATAGGGTAGGTACGGTACGTCTTTAAATCCTGCGTTTCGGCGTGACTCCCGCAGGCAGGCATGAATACACATGCGACCAACGAGCGGCAGTCGGCAGTGATCGATTTTTCTTGGACGCAGGCAGACGCGGGTCCTGGTAAGAGAGAGGGCCGGCCGCTTCGCTTAGAGCTTCGAGACACAGGTGCGTTTGTAGAGTTGTTGTGCCCACAGTCTTTGTTCCTCACTGTATTTTTCATTTGTGCTCGTGCTGAAATACCCCGCATCGACGACATATACACAGCTGAAAATTCGGGTCAAACTCGATGATGAAGGTCATACCAGAGTGGGTTGCGTATCGGGCAATTCCCCTTTTGGGACGGAGCGTTGAGGTGTTTGCGCATGAGTGGCGGGATCAGAGGCTGTGACAGCCTCTGATCCCGCCACTCAGGCACGGTGCCTGATCCTTGTCTTCCCGACCTTCTCCGGTCTCTGCAAACATGACTTGCAAGCGCTCAATTGACTGCACATGACGTCCTCTTAGCAGCGCGACACACTAACCATACACGATGGCTCTACGCGTATATGGACGTCCGCACAAAGCTGCCTGCGAGACGAAGAATTTGGGAGCAGCGGGCACGGATAGCGCGGCAGGTGCGTTCTCCGAGCCGTTATCCTTCCATCCGCCGGATGTAATGCACGCAGAACATCCTGTCGCACTCTCGTGATCCCGCTGGCACCCTTCGTAGCATCGCATCCACACCTTCTCGCCGTCTCGCCGTCTGTCGCACCATCGCCATCGCCACCCTGCCCAATACCTACACAAGTGCGGCGGTTTCCGTAGTGGACCTTTGCTGACCATAACCACAGCCGCGCATGATGCTTTCCGCCTGACGCCTGCAAGCACGCCCACACCCCCGCCAATAAAGCGCAAACCCGTGCGCCCCCGTGCCCCTCTCTCCGTATCCGTATTCGCGTATACTTTCCTCGAATATTCACTCACACTTCTCTGTATCCGCGCGCGCGTGCGCATTTCTCTGGGTTCGCAGGCGTCTTGCGTCTTGTATCTCCTAGGTATCTACCTCACGCCGGTCGACTGTCTCACACAAGCAGAACGACCGCACCTCCAGAACCAGCGTCCTCACCCCAATCGAGTCGGTGTGCTTCCGCCGCGCCGTGTACCGCGTCTGGCACTACTCCCGGCTGTTCTCGGCGGACCGCTTCGACTTGGACGAGTTGGCTGAACTCGGTGAAGAAGGGGTCAAGCTCACCCGGCGCCAGCGCACTGCCGTGCTTATGGCGTATCTGACGGACGAGCTCCAGCAGCTGTATACCGTGGTGCGATTCATGCGCGGGATCCTCGAGGGCATCTCCGACGAAGAAGAGGATAGCCGTGCGTCCGTCCCGTCTAGTACCTACTCCATCATCCGCGTGACTTGAGACGCGCTTGCATAGTGTAGAACGTCCTCGACATCCTCTTAGCCGTCGACCCCAGCGCCGTCACGCGTATCGCGACCGCAAAGCCATTACGTATCCCCTGTCCGAGCTGGATGGCGGCGCCGAGGTCTCGCTCTACAAGCGCTACTACGACCTCCCCCTCGGCATCATCTGGGCCGCGCGCAGGGTCATGCCGCCGAACGAGGACGACTGCGGATTTTGGATGAGGCGAGAGGCGCGGATGATACGTGCATGCGCCTCCTCTCTTGGCGAATAATACAGGGTTGCGATGATCCATCCTGATTACTGCGGTGCGCCTATAGTTATAATCCACGCATAACTTGGAGCCTCCCTCGGCATTTCGAAACATCAATGTCTCGGCTGAGCTCCACCGCTCCTCAAATGCTGTGTGACACTCATCTCTGAGATGATAACGCTTCCGCGACAGGCATCACATTGGGATCTGTGTCACTGCCCAATTCTGCCTGCTTCAATTGCTTCCTTGCACAATTCGTTGGAACCTCTCTGGGTATTTCACGAGGCACCAGCTTGGTTGCTGTCTGGTACTCTTCATTCCTAACATTAGATGGTTCAGGTTTCTTGTCCGTTGATCTTGTCGCTTAAAATGGACAACGAATTACTCATATCTTAAGCAGATGCACTGATCTTATGTGCGTCTGTTTACATGCTTCTTTCTCCCCCACACTGCGCCATTTCCCGAGGTACGACTATTTGTTTTCGACGGAGCGCTCGACAGTTTCCCAGCGTCTATCAAATGAGTACTCCAATCGCCATTTTACTCAGACTGCGCTCTGGCTATCTCCGTGCCGTTCGTTCCGAGCAGTCATGCGACTTCATTTCCCGCGCTCAAAGTCCCATGAAAAGGGACGACCTTCGCGAAGCACTGTTGCCTTCCTTCCCCCATCATCTCGCCCACCCGCAACTTGCTGTCTGCCTTCAATACACCGGTTGCTGCTGTTTCTGAATGTCGGCGTCGCAAGAATTCAAGGCCTTGGAATTTCTTGGCGGCCCCTCAAAGCTCTCACGCGTACCGGCGATACCTACTCTCCGGACGGACAAAGACCAGAAACCTGTTCAAGCGGAACGAATCAAAGACCTCAAGTCGTCAAAATGTTCAACATCTATGCTCTCAACGCTTCTGTACAACTGCCACATTTTGGATCGTATGAGATCTGCGTTGAGCTTCGGTTTGGCTTTGGGACTCTCGGAACAGCATTGTGTTATCTCACCTCCTTTTTCCATGGCTGTATACTTGCTCTGCTGCCCTCTTATTCAAGTTTGGCCAACGTTCCATTTTCACAGGAGCTCGGTCCCATTTCCGAAGACAATCCACCTCTTCCATGGACGCCAACGAATCACTGAACTTCCCATCTGTTCGTCGTCAGCAAGGACTTCCTACAGTCTATTTAATCGCCGGCAGACAAATGATCAGTGCGTGCCTTCCCCCTCTATTTTTCTAGCATCATTTGACTCCCTTCTTCGAGTGGGACAGCCTTGCGGGCGATTAAATTTTGTATCCACAGTGTTGCGGGGAGATCGGCAAAGGATGTTTCAATCGAACCAATTATTTCGCGGTACGTCGGCCTAATGCACGGAAATGCAACAGTCCTCGATGATTGACATTTAGAGCCCTTTGTCCTCGCTGCCGCAACATCGCGTTGGTTGGTTAGACGGCCAATGCTCGTTGGAGATCACTTCGACATCATTCTGTCCGACTTGGCAAGATCCAACCCTTCGTATGTGCCATTGTACATAACGACTCTATCCAACGTTCTTCTTGGACCTTTTGTCGCTTCTTTCCCCACTCCTCGGCCAGCGTTCCTATTCTTAGACCTCGAAATTTCCGCTTTCTTTCTAGGTGTTGACTAACATTACTGTATTCGATTCCCGGAGGGCTCGTGCACCATCATTGCGTGCGGGTTCGCCGCTCTGTTGAATTTTATTCTGGCATTCAACCATCTGGAGGTATTGAACATGGCCTCAGTTTTCGCCCTGCTAGATCCCATTAGCTTTCACAAATTTGTTCATCCTTTATTGTTCTTTTTGTACATGTTTTACCAACGGACAACTACTTCAATTGATGGACTTCACGTTCATGTCCTGCGGGTGAGATCGCGGGAGGGTCGGCATCAGACGAGTTAGCTCAGCAGGCGGTAACCGGCTTGATAGCCTTAAGCTTTACCAACTATCGTATTCACCGACTACTAATAGCCGGAGCGAAGCTCCGGCATGTCTTGTGCGATCTATCATTAGGGCGTAATTGTTGCTCCCACCCTCTACGGCTCAAATCCCCGCTAGTTAGCGGGGAATACCATGTATATATCCACCGCTAACTAGGGGGGTTTGGTGGGCCATACAGGTGAGTTTGTTCATCCCGGCTATAGTAATGCGGAAACAATTCGGTGAGTTGCAAGTGAATCACGACTGCGGCTGACTTGAATTTAACCTGTTTTGGATTCAAGAGTGTTTGTCTGAAACGCACAGCTGCTTCGCGCATTCGCATGCAAGAAGCGTGGGGGGTATGATGAGAAGTTCTAAAGCGACCGGAACATCATGTGATTGTGGGCGTGACGCACCTTACTGTACCATTTCATTCAATTCGTATGTCACGCGTCACGGCGGCTAGAATATACGAAAAATTTCGTACCTGTCACGGGTCACTGAGCACATGTACGAATATGCAAAACCTAGTCACAAAATGGGCTAGAAAGGGCGCAAAAATCCCAAATTTTACGCGCGTGGAGCGTGTTCGGTTCAAAACACCGTGGCACTCTAATTTTGACACATTTCCTTTCGGTGTCCCAAATTTCTTGCGCAATGCTTGCCTCTTGCCTCTTGCCCTCACCAGTTTGAGTTGTTTACAGCTCAAACTGTGTGGGAATCTCAGCAGGAAGACCGTCATACCCGCAACCTGTTACTAACAATTGTGCAGCAGCTGAACATACTCAAAAAATACTACTGGACTTCAAGCCAAGGTACCTGCGCATTTTGGGCCAAAATACGAACTTTTTTTGTGTCACGGCCCGCTCGGCCGATATACGAAAACTCAAGTTCGAATTTTCGGGTCACGGGTCACAGCCCGTTCGAATTGAATGAAATGGTACAGTATTCTCTCCAACGGCTTCAACTCGGTGCAACGCATGGTCAGAGATGGTCAGTCGGCTGCTGATCCCTCACTTGCACGGACAATCGTCGGCACCAGCTCAATCTAATGCCGCCAGCGCACTCCCTCAGCAGGCCAGTGGATAATTCTCGCACATGGGGGCTCGTCCTGCTCGTGGTCAGAATATAAGACAGCGTCGAACTGCGACTCATGTCTCTACGAATCTCAGCTCACAAGCTCTTCACCGGCAGCCACAATGATCAGTCTCGGTTTCGTCTCTCTAGCGTTGGTGGCGACGGCCCTGGCGCAGACCTGCGCTCTTCCGTCGAGACTCGACCGCTGCCTTGGCAACCCCCAAATCGGGCTGGGTCTCTCTCAAAGACTTCACCCACGTCCCCTTCAACGGCCAGCATCTCGTGTATGGGACGACTCACGATACGGGATCAACCTGGGGCTCGATGGGCTTCGGCGCCTTTACTGACTGGAGCGGGATGGCGTCTGCGTCCCAGACCGGCATGACTTCGGGCACAGTCGCGCCGACGCTCTTCCTCTTTGCTCCGAAGAACATCTGGATCCTCGCCCACCAATGGGGCCCGACCTCGTTCTCCTACCGGACATCGTCGAACCCTACCAACCCGAACGGATGGTCGGGTGCTAACACGATGTCCACAGCGTCCATTTCAAGCGGCACCGGTGCCATCGACCAGACCGTCATCGGGGACAGTACGAACATGTACTTGTTCTTCGCGGGCGATAACGGTAACATCTACCGCCAGAGCATGCCCATTGGCAACTTCCCCGGTAGCTTCGGCTCCACATTCACGACAGTCCTGAGCGGCGCCACGAACGACTTGTTCGAAGCGGTTCAGGTGTACCGGATCCAGGGCCAGACCAAGTGGCTCATGATCGTCGAGTCGATCGGCGCCAACGGGCGCTACTTCCGCTCGTACACCGCCACCAGTCTGTCTGGCTCCTGGACAGCCGACAAGACCAGCGAGAGTGCCCCGTTCGCCGGCAAAGCCAACAGCGGCGCCACCTGGACCAACGACATCAGCCATGGCGACCTCATCCGTGTCACAAACGACCAGACGATGACCATCGACCCGTGCCACCTGCAGTTCCTCTACCAGGGACGCGCGACCAACTCTGGCGGCGACTACGGCCTGCTGCCCTACCGCCCCGGTCTCCTCACGCTGGCGAACCCTGGCGCAGCATCAGGCAGCGGCACCAGCTCCGGCGGCGGCACCAGCTCGGGCGGCGGCACCTCGAGCGGATGCAGCACCGCCAAGTTCGGTCAGGTAAGTTTGCAAACGTGGACCTCGCTCCTTGAGAGGTGCTGATTCGCATCCTAGTGCGGCGGGCAAGGGTTCACGGGATGCACAGTGTGCGATTCGGGCAGCAGCTGCATGTTCTCCAATGACTGTAGGCTTTCTGCGCCATGGCTGACGCGCCACCTTCTGACTGACCTCCGCGTTTCACAGTTTACTCGCAGTGCGTGTGAGCTGTAGTGATCGGGTTTGGGGAAATGGATGGGGGTAGTCCATACAGAAAAGGCATTATGCATTCGACGACTGCCGTCGTGCGTCTGTACACTTGCGTCAAAAAAAGAATTGTACTTTGTCCCTGTCAGTCTTAAATGCTGATCAAGAACTTTGAATGCGCTTGAGCTATGCAGTATCCGTACCGTACGAGCTACTTCGGCCGTAAATTCGATGAGGCTTAAAATGAAAGGGCTTATGGTTAGGCCCAGCGTGCGGCGCTGCGGTGAAAACGACGCGGGGGAGAGGAAGGGAAAGAACGAAAAAAAAAGAGGAAAAAGAACTCCCACTGCATGAATATTCACATGGCCGGATCGGCGTCGGCGTATGAGGGAAAGGGGAGGCGATCAGTTCTGAAAAGAAAATGTTGAGCATAAAAACAGCGCCCAGAGACGGGGGGGGGGGGGAAGACGACAAGGAAGGTGGATATTACTTCCTGGACTTTCTCTCCAGTGCGGCCAGTATGTAATGGCTGCGAGGCAAATATCTGAAGCGATACTATAACGCCGGCGTCACTGAATGCGCACGAAATGAAGTTGAGTGGAAACTTACCTCTGGGACCAAGCAGCGGAGGTGACTCCCAAAAGGTGAAAGGATAAGTGGTTAGCGAGTCGTAAGACGGAGCGGGGATCGAGAACAAGGACATAAAAGATCTGAACGTACCGGGTCAGTGAGAGTGGAAGCGGACAAGTGCACAGTCGGGCGCACGACCTTCGTGCTGGAATTTCTGACGTGAATCGTTCTGCGAGGAGGGGTCAGGAGGATCTTGGATTCTAATTCGCTTCGTTTCTGTCCTGGCGTCAGCAGCGTGGATGATGGGCGTGAGCTGCAAGCCGAGGGAAGCTGGGGAAACGCGGACGCTGGCGAGGCAATGCCGACATCGATATCACCCGCGAATGTCGCGAGGTGTTGACGCGGCGGTCGAACGAGGATGTCTTGAGGAGGTCAAAGGTAGTTGCGCGCGGACGCCAGTTGTCTGGAAGAGGTAAAGAAGAGCCAATCAGTATCGATATCGGAACATCGAGAGGATCAGAAAAGAGGATGTGGAGTTCAAAAAAAAAAGAAGCAAAAAAAAGCCATGCAAGTCGCGTAGCAGGCAAAAAAGGAAAGGGGCCACAAGGAAGATGTACATGGAACAAAACGGAAAATGAGGAAACGCGAACGCACCCGCAACGCCGTGCATTCCAGTCATATAGATATCGGACAAATGAGACTTGTGTAGGTTAACATTCCGATGCTCCTATCGACAGTGCTGCACCCCGGGCCGCTCACCACGGGAGAGATACCGCTCTGCGCCACTACGGTATAGCAACTAACCAAGAATCTGATGTTTCCTGAGTATAAGAGGACGGGAGGAAGAGCTCACCGTCTTCTACTAATTACTCCAACTTCCACTTCCACTTTGGCGGCCTCGACTCAGTGCTCTCTGAGCATGAACAGGCGTCGTATGAAGCCTGCACCAAGTTACGTCAGATTGACCACTTTTGGGGGCATCGTATTTCGGATCCTCTCCTCTTGCCGTCTGCAGATCGGCCCCATAATTCGGAACAGTGTACATCAGGTCGGCTCCAGCTACACCGTCCTCGAGATCCCATTGTCACATACTTCCTTAGAAGCAAAAATCAAAATGTCGCAGCTGATCTCCACCCGGCTGAGCATCCTATCTTTCTCTCTCCACTCTGCGCTGATCGCCATTCATATTGCTCTTCTTGCGGTGTGGTCCGGGGACTGGAGAACCGAGTTGTTTTTGCCGTGGAGAGCGAGCCTTTTGTTTCTCGAGACATCAAGGTCGTTTCCACAGCGTTTGGAACGGTACGCCGCACTGAATTGCCCACTCCGATGACTGTTTTAACATTTCCCTCAGATTTATTCGGCTCTACTGGTCTTCGTAACACAGAAACTGGTGCTTCGAAACAACTTCAGCAGAAGCCAAACATTGACTGCGATCCATGACAATCTCGTGGCATGGACCAGCCTTGGTTCTGCTCTCGTTCGCGTGTGGCAACAGAAGGCAATCCCCGCCTCAATATCGGGCGTCCTTTCCGCCTTCGTATATCTGGCGAATATTTTGGTCTTACATGTCACATTTCCGGGATCGCTGGCCGCTGACTCGGTCTTTCTCAATACCTCTGTTTCTGTTCCCACACAGGGTCTTCCGATTTTTAATTTCTCAGGTTACGACCTATCTAATCAGAGCGATCGAGGAGATGCTATGTGTGTTTAGGGTTTTCGTGTTCTTTTGCTGTTGCCAGTCAACGTCATGTTATTAGGAGAGGATCGAAAGACGTACCGCGACTAAACCAGTTCCAATGCTGTAGTCAACTGAGAGTTCGACGCGAATTATCATGTCTCCGTGTATCAACGGCCTTTGAACGCACTATTCGAGATATGACTGGAAATACCTGTTGTCAAGGCATATGAATCGGACAACGAGAAATTTTCAAACGATATCTGAGCTATGAGTCCCTTCAATCGTCGAGAATCACGTTGCTTCCTTCTGGATTTTCATTTCAGTTTCTTTTAGTTCGCCAACCATACAGGGTCGGATACCTGCGACTGAGATGAAAGGTACGCGGACAACGACGTGCCCCCCCCGTTGCAACTGTCTGCACAAGGCCGTATGCCCAGCGAGAGCGGGCGGAAATTGAAGCTGAGTGCACGGCTCATGCGAAATATCCGGATGCGGACTATCAAAAATTTCCGCACGTCTCGCAGCGACGAAAGTATCGCACAGGACGAAGAACCGGCCACTATGAACGTCAAGGAGATGGCGGAGCCAATGCTGATGCTGGCAGTAATTACAACAAAGATTACACCTCTGAGCTGAAAAAGAGTCCAAACCGATCTGGTAAGTGACCCTAGACTTGTTTTATCTGGAAAATATTCGCCTCGGACTCTACTGGTCGTGGTGACGTGGCGTGCCGCGAGACAAAACCAAGGAAAAATTCGACCGGCCGATGGCTGAAGACCCGCAGAAGGTGTCCAGGACCAGTGCTCGCGAAGTTTTGTCCAACCTAGGGCAGAGTATGTACTATGTACACGCTAAGAACCCGGGCCTCGGAGGAGGAGAAGAAAAGCGCGGCGGCCCGGAATCCGGATGAACCCGGTGTTGCGACGTGACCGTCAGTGTGACTCTCTTTCTCGTGAACGCCCACCATGGATTCTGTCAACTAGGGCCTCGACCTCCTCAGGCCGGGACAAGTGGCATCGCGATTGAAAATAAGAAAATCTGGACTCTTTTCTCTGCTCTCCATCATTTTCGGACCTTGTCTTCTGGTATTGAATCGGATTGTCAGCGTATTGCACGCCGGTGTACTGTGTCCCATTTTTGTTGGCGTTTCGGTTACTGAACGCTGTGAAGCACTGCCAACGACTACTGCCATGTGAAACTAACCAACTCGAGTCATCCCAACTTCACCTTGACCGCATGGGCTCAAGTGTTTGTCTTGCTGTACTTTTCTTGCTGTACTCTCGTCCTACACAGCAGTTCTACCCTCTGGTTTCCTGTGGAACATACTTGATACTGCACGCGGTGTATAAACTGCTATAAGCTGTTGAAAACATGGTGTGTAGAGCTGTTGTTTCATTGTGATGCCAGGCGTAACATTCAACTGGATCCTACATTCCTGAACCGGTTATAAGGGCTGTCGTCCGAAGCTCGCATGTTTTGATTCCCTCTTTCCTTCTTCTTTGTCTGTCCTCGGGCATCTTATTACATCCAGTGGATGCCCTCTTGCAACGTCTATTCCTCCGTTGTTAACGTACACACCTGACCATGTCCTCTTCT
Source organism: Mycena galopus ATCC 62051 (assembly GCA_014925785.1). Lineage (NCBI taxonomy): Eukaryota > Fungi > Basidiomycota > Agaricomycetes > Agaricales > Mycenaceae > Mycena > Mycena galopus. The sequence continues at coordinate 74,550 of WIQG01000296.1, forward strand.
CGTGTCTTCTTACGTCCTGGTGTAGCTTGGTCTGGCGCTCGTTATAACCCCGTACCGCGCACCGCGCAAGAAGGCGTTTCTTATCGGTATCAAGGCCCTTGATCTCGATGGAACCCACCAAGATGTGAAACGGTTCCGCAGCCTCCTGGTCGGTATGTAATAGCGCTTGCCGATCTCTTTTTTACTACTGATATGCTCTCTCGCGGTCAGACAAATTCGATTTTCAGGATCGCGATATCACCATGATGCTCGACGACGGAGTCGGTATACCGCCTACAAAAGTTAACATTGTGAGAGCCGCGCGAAACACTTTAACAATAATTAAATGTAAACCAGATGGCAGTCCTTGAGAATTTCCTGGTCGGACAACGTCCGGGAGATCTGTTCGTCTTCGTATGTGCGTAACTTCTTTTTGAATCTCGAGAGGACATAATATCTCATTGAGTGAAGTTGCGGGCCATGCAAAGCAGGAAATTTGTCTCAATGGGACCGAGCGGGATGGGAAGGATGAGTGTGCGTCTACGTCCCTTCCATGAATTATGGAATTTACCCACTTCTGCGAAGTTATCATAACAAGTGACCCCAAGGATAAGGATGAATATATTACCATCTTGGACGATGTCAGGGCCTTCTTCATCCTGAATCGTCCCGGGTCTGGATGGGTTTACACTGTAGGTTCTCCACGACAATCTTGTGAAGCCTCTGTCCCCGGGCTGCAGTTTAGTCGTACGTAATCCGTGTTCATGTTTCTACGTCCAATGATGGAAATCCAGGCATTCCTTGACGCTTGCCATTCGGAAACGCTGCTTGGCAAGGCTCCAATTGGCACATCCATTCACCCGTTAACCCGGAATTTACACAACAGATTTAAACCATCACGTCTGCAATAGGCCCGCTCGCGGTGCGTATTCTCTTTTCACTTCCTTCATCATACCACTCTTTAATTATCTTTCATCCAGCCCGCCGCGTGGTCCGTCGCCTCAGGGAGTTGACAGGCTTCCCCGCCCCCACTTTTGTTCCTGGCCAGATGACGGCACCCCGGTTTTGCAGCGGCCTCTGCCCCCGTATAGATTTGCCCACACTGACCCCTAACGTGGTCTGTACTGTTGAACTTACTGTACCATGAAAATCAATTAACTTTTGTCAGATATGCTTCTCCGCTTGCAAGGATTCGGAGATGGTGTACGAGGCAGTGGGGAACTCCATGCTCGATGTGTGTTCATGCAATTCGCGAGTTCCTTCACCTGTTAACTCTCTGATTTTAGACGGTTATTCGTGTGCTTGGTACGTTCATACTGCTTTTTCCAGGTAGACGTATTCAAGAATGATTTGCAGAAGCTGATCCCTCGCCGAGCCTAAAGACCTTGAGGCGCACTTTGAAGTACGTGTTTCCTTCAATTGTCCAATTCATATCAAGACTTTGCGCAGTGAGAGTGCGAGGGAAATCTATCGTAAAGCGAAGCTGAGTAACAAACGGAGAGACAAGGGCAATGTTGGCGAGAGACAACTGGGGCTGAGAACAGACGACGAGAGCTGTTGCGAGGACATGTACCAGATCAAGAGGTGGGCGCCACAGGTACGTGCTGTGCACAAGCTATGAATACAATCAGATAAACGATTTATATATTCTCTAGATTTCTAGCATGATGCCTTTGGTGAGAAATCTCGCGCAGACCAGGCTCACACCGAAAGTTAATGTGATTCTCATCTAGCGAATGGACCGCCACCTCAAGCTGTGACATGATATAGTATGCTGTCAATGTATGGAAATAGTTGTCCCTTTGATGGGATAGGCTGCCCAATGCGCCTGGCGGATTTGTTGAGGTCTTCCTTGCGTCTCGCTCTGTCGGCGAGTTCCAGCACTTCTTTTTTTTTTTTGCGCAAGGACTTTGACTCGAACTAGCGGCCAACAGCCATCGAAAATAATCTCCAAAGCCTACCTGAAAGGTGTTACGCCGACTTCCGGCGGGTTCGACACTGCGTTCGTGATGGATTAATCGATTTCCAGGCGTCTATCAGGCCCTCCCGGTGGCGCGCGTTCAAGGGTTGCTCCCATGCCAAAATTGCTTCCGCCGTACCCCTGGTTCATGGACCGTAGCACGAGTTAAGCAAATCAACTCATATTGCTGTTCAGAGGACAGGCATGTCTGTGAATTCTGATTCATCCTGATTTATAGTACAGCCCCAGCTACTCAGTCTCACACGTATTGTTCTCTGAGATAGGCATCAGTCAACAGCCCTCGTGTGAGGCGCGAGGTGGCGCTTATTGAATGACAACAAGTGGTTCCCGGCCGGCGGAGTGGCTTAATAGCGGCGAAATATCGGAGTTTTGGGCCTGCTGACCTAGCGGAGTTTAAAATGGCTTCAGACGGACAGAGATGCGTAATTTTAATAAAGGAGAGAAATGACAAGGTGGTTTAACCGCTCTCAAGTCAAATTTGCCGAACGGTATAAGGGCAATCTCAAAAATCAAAGTCTTTTGGGGTTTTCCCTGAGGGGCCCCGAGTCCTCTGCTTCGAGCTTGTGAGTCCAATTGATGTCGGTACAAAACTTGACCACAAGCTATTCACCATCCCAGAAACACAGGGCAGATAACCAAATTTTCACCAGCAAAACATGAAAAACACATTGAGAACCAATATACAACGTCCTCCATATCTTCAACAGCACAGTATGTAAAGTGTGTTCAAAATATGTTCTGCATACCCAAAATCATGCAGAAGATATCCAAGTCATGGAGAACTCATTTTGAATATCTTTCAAATACTGAACCAGCAACCATTGAAAAGGCATTGTAAAATGGTTCTCAATGTTTCTCACATGTTTGGCCAGAACAAAATTAGTTATCCTCCCTGTGAAAGTGGCTCAATATGAAATCGATCCTCACCCAGCAACGCTGTCAATAAAGGTGCCCCGATCGATGCGAAATTGAGTATTGGCATAGTCAAGAGGTGAGAGTTAATTCCTTGGAGCTATTCGCTCCGCACACCATTTATATAACATCGCACGAGTCAGTCCGCGGTTGGGAACGTGTAGTGTGGGACTAATGTCGGCAGATCGATATTCGCATGCGAAGAAGTGCTGTGGCCATCGCCTTCCGGTGCGCTGTCAAGGACAATGGATAGCACCTTGTCATCGACGCATCTATATAGAAAATGGAACCGTGACCATGACCTTGAATGTGCGAGGAGCGTCTGCTTAACACTGCATGTTCTACTATACCAATACGGCATGTCGATTCGGGAACAGTCCAGTCTTTAAGGTTCAGGTAGCCCGGCGGTTGTCTGTATTCGCACCATTGACCAAAAAGGGAATAAAGGCAATTGTGAAGCGAAAATGATGTCAATGCAGGAACAAGTTCCGGTTCTGTGGCGCGCTCAAAGGCTGTTCGATCTGGCAACGTCGTGAGATTTGCTGTGGGGGACTGCATAAAAGGTTGGCCCAATTTGGAGTATTTGTTTCAACTACCCCCTCAGCAATGGATACCCCAGGCGAGATTTGGAACGACGAAGAAGAATGGGTTCCGGGGTCCCTGCGCCCAATTACATCGAACTCGACCAATCGCTATGGCCAGAGAGCTCTGTCAGTCTTCTTCTTGGCTCACTCTGCAGATGGTGAACAATTTCTTAGCGCGGATCCATTCAATATGGAAATTTCACCGGGATTATTTACGACGTCCCAGGAGCCTGAGTCTGTGGCTCTCAAATTTTCCGTGACTTGAATTGCTCACTGCATAAAGGCCCGGATATCTCCCGCCACTCTGGTCGGCGCACATACATCCCGAGGGCCAGTTGTACTTCGTCCATGAAGGGCCACTGCGTGTCGTCACGCATCAATCTGAGACCTTGGAAATGGTGTGGCGCTGGATCCAGCATATTGAGGGTCTCCTCTCGGCTGCGGAAATTAAAGTATCAGGAGACATCGAACTCTTCCTTGAACTTGAAGGACAAGACTGTGCCTATTATCTTGTGGACCATGCAAATTGCACCCAGTTTTGGCTGGAGAATTCTGACACGGAAAAGCTGGACCTTCCAACTGTTACCTCGACCTCACAACTAAGTATCAGCCCTGTCAATTTGTCTACTACTCTCTGTTGACGTCACTTTCTTGCCAGGAATAGTGCTGGAGCAGTTGTACTGGGTTCATGTTGAACACTTTCCTATGCATCTACAAGCCCTCCCGACCCCAAAACTTGAAGAAATCATATCTATATTCCAGCATGGCCTGTGTGGTCAGTGCGTTAGTTGCCGACTCGCGAATGACCTTTGATTCCCGTACAGATCAGATGACATCTCGTGGTTCAACCTTCAACTACACGGCAAAGAATTGTACTATTTTTCTAAACATTCTGCAGGGCTGTAGAGGTCCGAGCTGCTTCCAAGAATTCCTCATCTCGAGTTCTCAACTGTGATTCGCAGGCAACATGAACAATGGACACACCACTTGGATTATTGGTATAAGCTTCAAGATTTCTCCTGGTTTCTTCTCACCCACCCATACAGCCCGGTTGTGGAGTATCGTTGGTATGAATCAATACCTGAACTTGTTCGCCAATAACATTCTTCCCAGATCACAACAGGTATCTGACCTTGTATGGCGAAGAGAATTCACGGCTATCGAGAGAACAATCCGTCCTCTGGGACCCGGAACCGAAATATCCCTGGATCTCAAGGCTCTTGGCATACTCCACATTCAAAACTTCCGACTTACATCTTGCGCGCTTGGACGATGTGTTCATTGACCATATGGTATATGCCCATCGCTGGGAACAACTTGTGGAAAGTTGCCTCAAGGAGTGGAGAGCATCAGCGTCCGGGGTACGCATTTTCATTACTGGGATGGAACTGTCTTGACGGAATTGCAGGCATTGGCAGGATTAGCGTGGGTGCCTGTTTTTGACGTATAAATATTGTTAACAAACCGAAAAATCACCACTCTAGGTTACACCTGCCCTTCTTCGTGTTGGATTCGCCTTTACCTATGGTGTCGATCACCTCGGCTGCTTTATTAACCTCCTCGTTGGGGTCCTCTGTTATTCTCAACCACATATACGAGCCGATGGAGGATCTTACAGCCACCGATGCCGTTTGTCTCTTCACACAGCCTGCACCGAATCGGAATTAATGGCCACCAGATGAATTACCTCGACGATATCCAGTCCCCAGTTTTCAAATTCCAGTTCACCGCCCTCGCGTTCTCTCTTCCGAAAGCGCTGCTACTGTGGGGGTACCTTGTGCTACTGGCAAACGGCTTGCTCGTGGTCACGGAATATCTTGGCGTGGAGGTAGCTTTGGGACTCGCAGGATTGTTCTTGCTCGTCGCCTTCATGCTTTACGGAACCACGTCGGCGACCTCCTGGGGCAATCCCATGAATATATCCCTGTGGGGAAGCAAGAAGTCTGCAATCCAGATCGTTTGAGTGACGGTCGCACGGGATAGAGGATCAAAATGCGCGATTACGGAGAATCGTTGATTTATTCCTCTCCCATTGTTTGCTGCAAGACAGTCCATAATGAAGATGTAAAACAAATGAAATATCCGCATGCATGCCACGGTGAAACAGAGTTTTCAAACATAGGGTAGCACCGTGAATTTCCCGTCTGAATCCGCGACCAAAACCAGACCCAGGGAGTCGTCGAGCCTAGACTCGAGCCAGCTCCGCGTTGAGCACTCAAGTAGTGATCGAGTATCTAAAGATTATGGATGTAGTTCTACCTTCCTTACCAGTTCCACTACAGTCTAGCTTTAATGTTTGCTACATTGGATCTTGGTGTTGGTTCGAGCATCTCGGTTATCTCGAAGGCACACCTGTAAAAGAGGAGTTGCTTGACCTGCTCATTGGCATGGTTCAAACCAAGGGGAAGTCGGGATTCGAAAATCGGATATGGGGTCGAAAAGTTTTTTTCGGCCCCAAGCTGACCCCCCCCCCCCCCTCTCCTGCCTTATAGGGAAGGAGTTTCCCACCCCTAGGCCGGGCCGCTTTTCCCGCATCCAGCCGCCGCTCTTCAACTCACCTCCAACCACCTCCTCAAAATGAATCATGATTTTTTCTACCATCTAATGAGTGTCAGTGATAAATCTGAACACTCCACACTCCAACAGCTCAATAATTTTTGACTCAAGAATCAACTACACTTGGCTTCACTCTGGCTTGGATCATGAAGGTGTGGGCTCAGAGTGATAAATCTTCTGTATACACTCCCTGGACACTTATATGTCATTCTTACAACCAATTAACACCTCTCTCATACTCTATTAGCTGTTTTGAGCTTCTAAACTTTATGTACCAAAAAGTTTTTTTCAGCCTGACCTGGACCCCCCCCCCTCCCTATATCCGATTTTTTAATCCCGACCCCCCCTTGGTTCAAACCCTGAATAGTTACCAAAAGTCCGTATTTCAGGGCTTATTTGAGAAGTGCACTCGGGGTTGAGCAAATCTTCAGTGCTTTTGTACAGTAGTCTACGTGCCATAGTCGGCTGCTTGTGGCAAGCTGAGCCGTAGGTTCCACACCACGAATCGTATCAGGAGTGACTCTGCGCCGCAAAAAGCTCACTATCGAGCGGCATAGTGAACATCGACATCCAATCACGCCTTCGGAACTTGTTGCGTCTGTATACTGGACCTGTGAGTTGTAGTCAAGTTCGCAATGAAATCATGCCTGACATTCCGGCATGTCTTTCAGTGGGTCACATTGCACCTCCCCCAGGATTTATCCCAAAAAATTTGACCGCCAGTGGCCCTCCGCCTCTGGAGGTCTCCCTCCGCCAGGGAACCGCTGAGGTCACCGAAACGCATGTTGAAGCACGTTTGGACGTATGTTCTTCGTCGAACACCACTACGTGAGAGCCTAAACTATCCATCGTAGCTGAGCACAGGTGCAGTAAGGATTCTGTTAAAACTGACCTCACCTCGAGAGGCTTGACTAGTAAATTGGTAGATCGCTGGTGGCGTTTTAAGATCCGCGATACTGCTGCTACTCTCTTTACAGTTCCTCGACTTCCGCAAGGCACGAAAGCATGATGACGACGTCCGCGAACATCCGGAGCTTGAGAAATTATTGGGGCAGGTCGTTGAGCCCACTGATGTGAATCTCCGTAGGGCCGGAATGGTGCGAATGAGGCTGGCAGATTCCGGTTCGGGCAAGCGACAAAGGCCAGAACCAGAACTCGAGGAAGAGGAAGAGGAAGAGGAAGAGGAAGAGGAAGAGGAAGATTGAAATTCAATCTCAGTAGACTTGCATTCAGGACAAGGAATAATTTATGTTTTTCGCCACCTTTCACTCTTCAACTGTGAGCCTTCTCGTCCTATCCCTATATATTTGGACGCACGGGAATATTCTGCCCGTCGTGTTGTAGGTGTCATAGAACATTAGTGTAGATGGTGAATGCCAGAAGATGGTAGCGAGTGTGCACGGGGATGGGATGGATGGTTCTTGTCTTCCCTCTCAAGGTCGTGTATTGTGGTCACCTTCGGTGTGGGTCTGTCTAGATAACACTGTTTATTTATTCCGCGCAACAGGGCTTCAGTGTTGAGAGGCTTTCGGGTGGTATGGTGGGTTTTTACCAACGCTTGTATTGTAGTCCCTCACGGATCTTTGCTGTCCCGACAAACTATCGCGCGGACCCGCACGATTGCCTGGTTTCTTTCACACCGTTGTTGAGTTCTGACTGATTGCAGTTTCATACCTGGATGAATATCACTTCCAAGTTGCATTGAATGAATGCAATGTATCGCATGAGAATTATTTACACGTTCCCTACTCCTGTGAGGATGTTGACTTCTAATGAACGAAGAATATTCCGAATGTCTCAGTAATGCTTGGTAAGTTGAACCTCGGGCTCGGTAAGCATGTCGGGCAAATTATGCGCCCGGCGGGAACCGTGGGAATTCAGCTTGATATTCTCAACAACTCCAAGTCGGATGACCTTCAAGCAGGGCATGGTGAGAATATGAACAACAACATGAATGTGATAGAAATCTCGAAGCATTGCGCTCAAGGCCGCTTTCTTCGGTCTGACCTGAACTTGAAATTTAACCTGCCAATGAACAGGAAAGCAATTAAATTAAATCAAAATGCGAAGCAGTTCAATGTTCTCCTCAGAAAGAGCGCCTTAGTGTGGATGATAGTGCGACCGAAAACTATGAACAAAACTGATCCAAGGGACCGAGATAATACAAAGGCCTGTCGGGCTTCACCCCTCATACTACCAACTTACTCGCAAAGACCTCGCAGAACAGTTTCTCGTCGATGAAGTTAGTCGGGTCCTTGAAGATCTCGTCCTCAAGAGCCTTGATTTGGACAAGCGCCTCCACTCCGAGCTTCGCACCCTCCTCAGTGGTGATGCTCTGCTTGCGCATGACAAGCGCCAAGAAGGCAGGCCCAAGCCATTCTGTGATCTTGTACTGGTGTCCGAGCGCGATCTTGTCGACAGGCCCAGCACAGAGCGCGAGCTGGTCGATGGCGAGCCGATGGATATCCTGCATTCCCGATTCGTCCGCCAGGCGCAGGACCGAGGTCCATTCTTCCGCTGTCTTGCATTCGTGCGCGGAGTAGTCTCTGCAGGCACAGTCATCAATGACACGCATACTTGATAGTTAGAAATGGAAAACAAACGCGGGGTACAATATCGAGAGGAATCGGTCGAAATCAAGTTTGGACCCGATCAAAGACAGCCGGAACAACGGAGTGGTGGCTTTGCGGAACAGATACCTATGGAGTTGGTATTCCGTACTTTCGACCTGCGTCAGAGATTCAGTAGAGAGCTGCGTGGAGAAAGACGGAGCTTGGAACGGAGTTGGAACTTACAACAAATTGTAGGTCACCATCAGCATACCAAAAGCGTGGGTGCTGCTCGGGTCCCCAGGGGTCGTCGAGGGTGACGAGGGGGGGCATGTCCACGATTTCGTACCACGTTGTTATTGGTTCTGCAAAGCCGTGAGCGACAGGTGGAGCGGGGCCCCGAGTATTCCAGGCAGGCGGCCAGGGATAGAAATACTGGTCCCTCTCTGCCCACATCTCTGCCATGGTCTTGTCCGTCCTTTGCGCAGTCTTGACATCGAGTCCAAATACGGACAGGTGCTCGGCGAGAGCGGGGTCGAGCTTGAGGTTGTCGCACATGTAACAGTGAATATCTAACAAGTGAATGAGGGGACAAAATAGCCGAGGAAACCGACCTACCTCCTCCGCCCTCGGGGGTGATGGTGCCAAGTTTGACGACGACGGGATGGCCTGTGTCTTCAAAGTGATTCAAGGCGTGTCCGTTGCCTCCGCCAACTGGCCAGCGGCGACCACATCCGAGCGAGCCACACGTCAAGCATAGCCACAGGTTAGACGCAAGCTCGCAAGCGACGCAATGCGCAAGGCGGGAAGCAGGGATGGCGTCAACCGCGGTCTGCTGGAGCATGAGGGTGTGTTCGCAAGCCTCACGCTCTTCCTCCCAAGCTCCGTGATGAACTCTGCGGGGAGGAATGAACGGCAGACCGCCGCTCGCCCCCGGAAAGGGTCCGCCGCGAAGATGAGAACCGGAGGACGTGCCTGGGGGAAAGGCATAAGTGTGTTCGGGGCTTGCGGGCAGGGAGTATTGGGAAGCCTGGCTGTAAGCGGGATAGGCGTTGGAAGGCCCCGGAATTCGGGACCGCGTAGAAGTGGCGATAGAGTTGGATGTCGAAAAGCTTGAACTCGAGCGCGGGCTGGAACGTCCGCGTGCGGTTTCGTCGGGTTTCTTCGAGGACGCCATCCTGTAGGACACTGACACCAAGGGAGGCGCTTTTGACGCACGACGGCCTGAAGACACTGCACCAGAAAGCCGTTAGCGATGGCTACAACGAGAACCTTCGGATGTTGTTTACCTTCGTCGAGAATTTGCATGGCGGGAAGAAGCAAGAGGACGATGGAACGCTGAAGTGATAAGCGTCTTGGACGGCGCCTATTCGACACCCACGCACGGACCCGCGGCACCAATACCGCCACTCCTTTATTAAAATACGCTTCTCCGTCCATCTGAAGCCAATTTTAAACTCAGCTATCGGCGCCTCGGCTCCACCCGCTTTTTAGCGCTCATTCAAGCGCTGGCTAGGTTCAGCCGAAGTGGTGGTCCGCAGAATGGCCACCGTGATCTTGTATCATTTAGACCAAGTGTTCATTATGAAGGCCCTTATTGAACTAAAGGATTTTTCCGCTCTGTATGAGGTCCGTATCGGCAACTCGGCCCGTCGCCTGTTTGAGGGTATTTGGCTCAATGATCGCTGTTTTCCATCAAGATCACGGTGCGTGGCGCTGACGCTCTGCTGCTGGACGATGATATCGTCGACCGTACGTCAATCTCCAGTTGATAACCCTGGTCTTAGAGCGTTCTGTTAATACTTCACGGACATTGCAGTGGAGAATATCTTCGACATCCTCCTATCCGTCGGCCCCAGCGCCATCACGCGCCTGGGCGTGCCGCGACCGCGAAGCCATCGAGAACGACATTGCGTTCCCCTGTCCGAGCTGGACGGCGGCGAGCAAGTCTCGCTCGACAAGACGTACAACGACCTCCCCCTCGGCAGCATCTGGGCCGCGCGCAGGGTCACGCCGCCGAACGAGGGCGAGCGACCCCGCGGCGAAGACGAGGTGGATTTTAGATGGGGTTAGGGGTGCGAACGATACGTGCACGCTTCCTCTCTCTCTCTCCATCCGAGCCATGAATGATACTACGTTGCGATGATAATCCTGATTACTGCAAGCTCGCAATGCGCCACCCCCGGCGGGCTCGGGCTCCTCACACAAGCCAGTGCGTCCCTCCTCCTTTTCTCTCCTGCCCTACCTCCATCCATCAATCTTCCCGGCTTCGCTATTTACTCCCGATCGGATCCCAGACTGGCGGTAACCGCCTCGCCCTCCCCGCCGGCAAGTCCTTCCTCAAAAACAGACTCAGGCAAAACAGCGCGGTCACCGTGCCCCTCCACACTGCGCTCGCGAGCGCGCCCTTTCAGCAGGCGCTGGACGACTGGGTCGGCGCGTGGATCGCCCGCATCTTTGACTTTGATGTTCGGCGAACGCGTAGTGCGAGTTGTGGGACGGTGTGGGATGATGGTAGGTCAAGGACGGGAGCTACTGCGCGCCATGCCTGACTCGTTTTTTGGAGGAGCATCTGTGGCGGTGGTTGTTGACGGAGCGGGTGCAGGGTGTGTCTGTTGCGTCCACTCATTCATTCCATTCCGGCGTCATACTCTTTTCTTTTTTCTGGTTTTGACAACGGACCAACATTGTTCGTTTTATGGTGCTTTTTCACGCCGGAACTGGTGGAATCGCTGCTGGTGAAGCTGCTGATACTGTGTCGCCGAGTCTGAGCTGAGATGGGAGCAATCGTGTCCAATAGAGTGTTATCGACTGAGGTTTGATCATCAGTGTCCTCCACTTTGATGTACTCCCGGCCACCCTTGTTTGTGTCCGTCACTTTGTCCGCGGGTGGGCGTTCTCCGCTGACCTGAGTGCGGTTGTATTCCACTGGCTCCCCTCGGCGCCTCTTGCTTGCCCACTGCTCGCGCTCAGCAGCCATCTGTTCCAGATGCGGTTGAGTGAGGTCAAAGCGGTCCGCCGATAGTCCAACTATCACTGCATGGGATGGACAGATCCCGGGAAGGTGAAAGGCTGGAGATGGAAGATCTGCACTGGGAGCTGCAGCTGCCTAAATGAAGGCAACGGTCAAATTATCAACAGAAAGACAACGATCTACAGTTGATCGTCGTTGTATGCCACTCAACCCGGGCTGGTCCAAGTTACATACACTAACCGCCTCTCAATGTCTTATTTTGGATCGGTATTGGCCTGGTTCTCGGTCGACCTGTGAAGTTGAGAAAGCAGTGCGTGGTGTGACTCACCGTCCAACACAGAAGCCAATTCAACTGGAAGGGTCAGATCCCACGCGAACAATCACGCTGCCTGCCTTGTGTTGCACGTTAATGTACATGGACAGATGGTGTGATGCCTAATTGTCGAGGACGTTCCGAACTGAAATAACCTGGTCTCTTATAAACTGATGATTAGGGCATCCACCGAACAGCAGCTGTCGAATTCAATATGCAGGCTACAACACTGGATGGCAGGAAGGAAATTCCAGTGAAGAAACCAGGAATTGACCTGCATGCTCCAACAGTGCATTCTAGTTGTTTTTAGGTTTTGGCTCGCGTTTCCCTAAGTTTTTACCATTTCATTTGGTCCTTATTTTCCTCGCGGCACTGAAACTGGCTAAGGAATGTGATTTTAATTGATACAAAGTCAAAGAATGTCTTTTACAGACGAACGCCGGGTTTACTGTAGTACCTGTACATATGCTAGCGAGCGATACATAACTAGTCCTCCAACTATCTACTATAATCTAGTTGGAATTCTCTTTTTCAAATCGGGATGGGCTCCCCTCCCCATTCGGTGAATCATATGAAATTCTGAACAAAAGTCAAGGGATTTATTTATTTCTTTTCCACATCCTGGAGAAATCAAGCATCTAGTATTAATCTTGCTGATAGTCGGACGACAGTTTTACTCACGAATGACCGTAGGCTCCACGCATCTCCCGACGAGATGTCTGCATCTGCTTTGTGGCTCGGATGCGTCAACCCGAAATGGATATCCGACACATTAGCGGTGGTGCATTCACGAAGCCTCTGCCTGCCGTTTAACCTGCTCCAATCAGACACACCGTTCATTTAATCAGGAGGTTGTGGCACTCACGAGGCGAGCATTGCGTTGGAGAAGACTATAAGAATAGAGGGCTGCATATAATTCAGGTCCACGGTCTGCGAAGAATAATCATACGCTTTGATTGAACCGCAAAGACGCCGGCCCAAAGAACTGAACAATAATGTAGAGCGGTAATTTCACTGGGGAGCAGAACACCCACTGTCCGTTCGTGTCATGAACTGTTTGGGTCGAGTTAACCAGGTGCCCGAGGGAGATGGTAGATGCCTACCAGAATTAGTTGTATAACGCTGCCCGCACTGCAATGAACAAGACCTCAACCCGAATTTTGAAGAAAACACAGAGCGAAACTCACCTGGTGAGGATTGTTGATTCTGGGAATATGGCATTCGCACAATGAAATCAAAGTCGCGATTGAATGAATCTCACCAATAGCCCACAAGATAAGTGTGTCCAGCACCGAACGGGTTCTGTGTCGGTCTCAATATTAATTCAGGCGGGCCACAAGTTTTTCACCGCTTTGACTCGCACGAGCGCATATTCCAGAGACAGAAGCACAATGACGCCGTGATCAGAATATCCGTACTCAAGTCAAGTGAGAGCGAGGTGGCAACTAGCCAGCGCCACTCCAGAAGCACGGTAATACGGTCATATTTCAATAGGAGCGCCGCGATCCATACGTCGCCGACGAAGCGGAAAAGTCCCAGGACGCAGGCAAGAGCCATGGTATACCACTGCCCAGAGAGCACGCGAACTCGGTTCGCGAAGAAGGTCTAGAACATGCACATGCTCGAAATTACCCGCGACAGCAAGATAGGCGTGCACTCACTTGAACTATTGTATAAATGAGTCCAGAAAAAAGGATTGGGACCTCCTCGGAGAGAGGCGGACTGAGGACGTGACTAGGTTGGCCATAGAATGTGATGGTCTGCAGATAAAGCTACGGAGAACTCAGTTATCACGGGTTTAATCAGTGAAGCACACCCACAGCATGTAATGCCGATATCGTGTATCCGAGTTCCAACAGCCTGAATCTTGTGTGAGAAAACGTGGGGTTCGGTATTCGCAAGAATAATGAATTTCACCAGACAACACCAACCTAGAGGAACCAGGTCAGTAAATGTCTAGAAAAGTACCCTTCCGCGACTCACGGCGCCCTTGAGAAGGTTTGAATCTTTAGGAAACCGCTTGAAATAATTGAAAGTTTGAAGCGTTTCGATCCCGAAGAGGAAGACCCCCAGCACGATGCCAATCTCAACAGCACCGAGATTCGTGTTCAGGTCGAAATGAGAAATATTAACGGACATGGTCAAAGGAAGGGGTATCAGTGGGCGGGGAAGACGTGGAAGGAATGCAGTTTATTTATCTGCATGGGAAATACGCGTGAGAAAATTGTAGAGGTTAAATCGGTCTGTGGATAGACGAACTGCCATATCGTGGGATGGAATGATTCCGGTAGGAAGTGTGCGAGCTCTCTAAATGCGAGAAACCGTCAAGATGTCACTTGCCTGCTACACAGGATGAGTGCGCCGTATGTAGGAAACCGATGCATTTTGCGGCGCTCAGCTCTGAGCACGAGTGAAGCTTATGTATAGGAAAAACCAAGGTATCGCGGTCGATGTTTGTTTGGCGGAAAACAGCGATAAAACTGAGCCTCAAAGACGGACACAAATTTGGAATAATCACAATTGAGCTGTCCTGGAACACCTGTAGACATCCACAGCTGATTCGACGTTCAACTTTGCTAGGACATATTCGTAACTGTCAACCGTCGAACCCCGTAAATATGGACCAACCAGTAAATGATCGGGCGCTCAATATGAATGCATTTACCACGACCTAGCACCAAATCTGATCAGCTAAATAAAGTGAGTGAGATCAGCGAAATGATGACCGCTTTCACCTGCCGTGAGTATATCAATAGCTCGGAATTGTAGGCTCGATTATAAATACATAATCAGCACGGCGGTCTCTACACCGCTCTCGGCGCCCGCTCCATCATCAGACCATTGGGCCAAATGCGTCTGGGCCAGGAAAGTGTTCTCCTGCCAATGGTCTGAACTTGGTGGGTAAGGCCGACGCTATGCGCAGCAGGATGAGTACTTTTTTTCTTTTCTTCTACCTTAGTGGATCAGACGAGCATTAACGTATCGACAACATGCGGTATCTTATTGGTTGGGTCCCAAATACGCGGACAGCCTTTCAAATATGCGGACAGCCTTTCCAAATACAATCGATCTAGGTTTCGCATTAGCATTGGCTCTCAGATCTTGTACTACACGTATGTCTGCTCCTCGTATGTTTCCAGCACGAAAGCCGTACACCCATCTTGTTCAATTTACAGTTCTTGGCGCCCAACACCCAATAAACATCAACAGGCTCAGTGGCGTCTGATAAGATCCTTTTCCACCTGGAACGACATGGCATCGAACGAATTGCGGGGCGTTGCCGGGCATGTGATGTCATCTGCGATCCCCACAGAAGCCGTCCTGGTCACGGTGGTACGGCACCATATCTATGCCGTGAGACGCCGAAACCTCTCACAGTTTGTGACACGGTGTTTGATCGTAATCCCCGCCTCCCAAAGACAACGTCGAGTGTGAAACTAGGGTTTCACAAGCAAAATCCAAGTCAGGGTAGCCGACGAAGATGCCTTGAGAGTACATCCAAGAGAAAACTCAGGTGAGTTGACCTTGGAAAACTATCTCACGAGGCTCTTCATACAGAGGGGCTCGTAATCAACGTGATTTAATTTTAGGCAATCTAGAGCATGTTTCACTTTAAGGCATCTAACAAGCATAGCGGGCAAAATCGCTTTCCATAGGTCGTGCTGAGCCCAAAAAAACAAAAGCAAGGACATCGGCAAACTCCTCACGACTGAGTGGTAGTGTATTGTAGACCTTGACGACAGGAGATTTGAACATGATGATGTTACCCATCAGCTTGCCTCTCCCAGACGCCACGCGCACAACACAACGATTGTGTCTCACTTTGGCACTCAGAATTCTCTCCGCAGAAGACAAGTCCCTCAACTGCCAGGGCACATGGCCTATCCATAGACCATTGGCCAAAGCATATTTAGGCGCTCTCTTACGATGCAAAGCTTTTTCACACTTGACACAAACATGCGTGCAACGGTCGTCCACCACAGGCCCGCTGCGGGATACAATAGGTTGAGAATTGCTGGTACGCTCCTTGCATGTGACTCCTTCTCGGCACAATAAGCGTCGTGGCATGGAGCGGCCTCGGGTCTGCTCTGGTTTGTGTGGCAACAAACAGCAATCCTATTGGGCGTCCTGTCCGCCTTCGTGTATCTTGCAAACATCTTGGTCTTGCATGTCGCATTTCCGGGATTGCTGATAGTTGACCCAGTCATTCTAACCGTTCCATCCCTTTTACGAGGCAATACCTTCCGATCTTCAATTTCTCAGGTCATTACAATGAGAATGATAGCTTGAATGCCATACCTCGCTGGACTCCCACCATGTCGTCCACAATGCCCTCTCCCTGCCCTTGCTCCTGCTCTCGAACCCTCGTGCGGCTCTCGAATCTGGACGGACATTTCGCCTTGGTAGATCTACAAGCTAATCAATTCAAGAATCTGCCGTTCTCGTGCCCGTTCCGATGCCCGTGGTCCCGTTTGCAACGCCTGCAGTCCGAGTCCCGTTTCCGGTGCCTGCGGCCATGTTCCCAGTTTCCGTTCCCCTTCTCTTCTCCCAGCGCCCCGTCCCCATGTGCTGCCCTTGAGTACCATCTCGATGGGCCCAGGTCCGCTCAAGAAGGGAATGTCTCGATTCGGTGACTCTTCCTCCTGGTTTGCCTCTCAAACAGATCGAAGCCCCGCTCGATTCTGGATGCCGGTCGAGAAGGGCGTGCTCTTGCACTGTTGCCTGCTGGACAGTACGAGAGCCGCCGGGGACAGCTCGTGCGCTGGCACCGCTGTTTTCTTTTGCCCATCATTTCTGTTTCTGCGCACGGACCTGTTACGGCAACTGGATCTGCACCGAGTTCCGCTTTCCTCCGAATCGCACTGTACGCACCAGTGGTTTTGCTCTCTGGTATCTTGGTTCTGGCTAATACACTGCTTCCCTGGTTCTCTGTTCTACTCTCCCACTTCACTACACTGGCTGGGCATTTTTATCGCAGAGCACACTACTGTTCTATTTCGTTCAATTCGTACGGCACTTTGGTGTGACATCAAAAACGAAATGATCCTTTCGTATGGCGGCCTGCGACCGGTGTGACTTACGAAAAAATTCGTATAAAAAGCCCTGCAGGGCCGCCTGGAGCGATTTTTTGTGTTGAACTGCTGGGGGCCTTTCGTATTGAACCTTTGTGACCTTGTGACTTACGAAAATTTTCGTAGATTTTAGGGCTTGTGACCTGTGACCATACGAATTGAACGAAATGGGACAGTATTATCTTCGGCTGCAGCTACCTCAGCCTACCATGCGTTTGACGGCTCGGCTATCTCGGCTATCTCGTTCGGTAATTGCGTACCCGCCCACGCGTCAAGAAATCAGCGAGGTGATTCTGACTGACAATGGTTCGTTCGTTAGCATCTCGTGTTGATCGTGTTATACTTCGGTTTTGGAACTGGCACAGATCAGAAGATTGTGGTTGGCTTGTGCATACATTCTGCAAAGGGACAGCCATATAACAGCTTGCTGGATCTGGTGGACATTTGGGGATTTATACCTAGGAGGAGAGAACTCTAACTAGGTCCCACAGGGTTTTAACCAATGGTCCTGCCCCTTTTGGGCCGGCCAGTTCCAGTGAGCCTTGCATGCTCGACCCCCTGGAATGGTGTGTGCTCCGTTGGCAGCTGGTAGTTACATGTATGGATAACCACCCATACATTACTACCTGTTTGTCTTCGGTAAACTCGTTGTTCAGACATTTGGACCACGCGAGTACAATAAAGCCCCCCCCCCCATGTGTGTTGATAACTTCCCCAGTATCATATTTGTCCTTGATTGTCGACAGTAGTACTGCGGGGCGATATGCTGCGGGCTCCCTGTCTTCCTTCCCGTTTCTCAGCCTGGAGGATGCCAATGTCCTCCACGGAAGAACACTCTACGATGTTTTGGCGGACAATACAGGAACGGCTCTCGTTGTTAACACCACAGGTTTCAATATCAGCTGTGGCACTATTTACCAAATACCACAGTTGGATCAGATTCACTATTCCCGTGTTTTACTCTCAGTGGAACGCACTATTAGGTACGGTCAGAGTAGAATTTAAATAGGTGATTCTGACAACAATTCTGGACACAATTCTGGAAATCTTTTATTGTGGGAGAATCATCATAATTCAGAATCATCTCGAGGGCGATTCTGACTGTAATTTAATTAAAAGCCGATTCTGAGCGATTCTCACACGATTGTGATGGGGAAAAAAAATCCAGAATCGATGTCAGAATCGTCGTCAGAATTGAGGTGAGAATCGCCCAGAATCGTCTACTCTGACCGTACCTATTGACTTGCCCTCACCGGTAAGCTCTCCGTCGAGCTACAATGTTTGATGCATCAGACTTTTGACATTTTGATTGTGAGGTTGTACAACCCCGAAAATCCTCGGAAAACCGGCAAAATCCTCGCAACCTCACAACGTCAAAACCATATGTCCCGAATCCACAACCTTGACCGTTCGAGCCCCTGTTGGGGCATTATTTTCCCTTTTCTCACAAATTCCTTTGGGGACCAGATGCATTGCACTTCTTAAAATGTTGGCAGACCCCTTTCACGACTTTGGAGACATTCTTTTGCTTCTTTTGCGGTTATGTTGAGGTTGTGAGGTTGTCGGTTAATCCGGCAACCTGAAAACCCCGAAAAATCGCGCAA
This sequence comes from Mycena galopus ATCC 62051, assembly GCA_014925785.1. Lineage (NCBI taxonomy): Eukaryota > Fungi > Basidiomycota > Agaricomycetes > Agaricales > Mycenaceae > Mycena > Mycena galopus. The sequence goes on from WIQG01000296.1 coordinate 93,074, forward strand.
TCAAAATGCCAAAAGGCTGAGGTGTTATGATAGACTCCGACGTCCTTCCTCCGTTGGACTTCGCTTTCAGGGGTAAATGAATGTGCGTGGTTGACAACTTTCGAGACAAATGTGCCAGTTCTAACCGTTTTCCCCCTTATCTGCCACACTGATCCGAAACTCCCCTCCCCAAATTAGGAAGTAAGGCCGATAGAGCCGAACACCAAGTCATCCTCTCTTTTAAATGCTACAACTTAGCTGTCAGGAAGAGTCAGGCTGCTTGAGCATGACTGAGCAATATTTGAGCCTATTTCCGAGAGCTAGAATGCTTCCAGTCAAAGAGCTGGACGATTTCAAGATGCAAGTCAACCTCACGTGACTGCCACATGATAAGACGATCTGCGATCACTCGTTTTGGAAACTTTGGCGAGTGTGACCTCGTTACTGATTGCGGACTACAAGCGACCACGACGTACGCAATTCTCAATGGTCGGAAGAACGCTCGAGACGAGCCCCGACGAGGACGTCGATGCGTTGGAACAGTGGACCTTGTTCTTACAGGAGTACGCCAAGGGGAATGAACGGCCTCCGCCTCCCCCACTTCGATCTACTCGCACCCCACCAAAGCCATTCAAATCTGAGCCACCTGAGATTCCAAAGTTCGTCCCATTGTATCCACCAGGAGAAGTGCGCGGATTCTTTTTTTTTTTTTGTGGATTCGATTGACACCGTATAGATTTCACCAGAAACGGCACGAACAATCGCAGATTTTTACGAGCAGTACAATTTTCTGCCTCCCCCCCGCGCCGACGAAGAGACAGTTCGTCGACAGACAATACAGGAATACAAGTGCGAGATTTTTCTTCCTCTCTCCTCTAGCAATTTACCCCCTCACACCTTTCAAGTTTGTTTCGTCCAGATCAGCTGCAAAACTTTCACCGCTGCTCTTCCCTCGTGAACAGCTTCTTCCACTTTGCCCCTGTATGCACAATCAGTCTGTTTCACAATGACGTCCACGTCGTCGTCAGCAAGGCCGGCGAATTTCCCGTACCAATGGGCGTCGCATTGTCCGGGACTCCCGTTGGAACTCCGGCGGAAGTGGAAGTGCTCGGCGTGGAAACCAGCATATGCGCTCACGTTGTGTTGAAAAAGAAGGGACAAACTGTGGAGCTCAACGAGTTGAGCGGCGATTGGTGAGCTGGCTGGATTCATATTCATATTTTTACCGCCGGAGCGCTCAATGTTTACCCAGGCGTTTCACCGGTAACCCGTGGTGCGCAGTGGGTTCTAACGGTGGTGAGCCTTGTCTGGCGCGTTTGCAATCCCTTTGTTGAATTTCGGTAGTCAAAGGATACGTCGGAGCCCCCATTACGCTCGAGATCAATCCCTCCGATCCGCACGACTCCGAGCGAGTCACTGTCGGCGTCGTGGCGCTCATGTCAAACCGACCCTTTCTCAAACTCTCGGACACTCAGCTCAAGGTCCTAGACGATCTCTCCACTTTACTGTCTGTTCAATTACGCTCTACCTGGGAGACTTGGCAGCGACTCAAAGAGACGCGGCTGAGAAACGCTGTCAGCCTGTTTCTGGAGAAGGCGCTGGTGGAACCGAGCCAGCAGGCGTTGATGGATGCTGCCAAGGCGGAACCGCTCGTGCAAGGCTCCGAGTCTGCGGGGACACGGAGGGGGATTGACATGGCGACGTTGACATCCGGTCTCTTTGCGAATGCGGCGAAGTCACTCCAGGAACTGCTGGAGGCTGATTTCGCTGCTATCATCGACCTCACCTCCTTTCATGCGACCGAGGTATGTACCGTTTGCACCTCATGTCAAGTTCTAGCGCTAATGTATCTGTAACCAGCTAACTTCTCGCCGATCGAGATCCCACAGCTGGGTTGTGGATGGTCCAGATTCGGAGGCGAAAGTACGTCTGTCCAGAGGAATCCTCAGCAGCTCATGCTCGGCAGCGTACAACGGCCAAGAAGAACAATTCAACTCCGTAGAAGCCATGGTTTCGATTGCCGGCTTCCTGGATAGATATGTCGCAGTCCGTATTTCACCCCTTCCCCTCTTCCTTCAACCCACATAAATTACAGACTGCCCGTTCGGTTTTCTCCGGATCTGGGAGCTTCTCAGGCTTGGAACGACTGCTAACTCGCCCCTCCTCCGAACCGGGGAGCCCGGCCTTCCAATTGACTGGCGCCGTTCCGCACCTCGTGCTTCCTTTTTACAGCAGCCACCGGCCGAACATGCTCATCGTCGTCGCTTCGGCTCAGCCTTTCTTTTCCTTCAAGCCTGCCGACGTGATATTTGCGAGTAATGTCGGTGTCGTGCTGGTTGCCCGGCGCGCGCAAAACGCGATCGTCGAGGCGGACGCGGCGAAGACAGGTGTGCAGCTCCTTCTTACTCAGCGCATGTATGATGTAAGGCTGAGGGGACCGCTATAGCTTTCGTTTCCCAAATCAGATGCGTTTTTCTCTCTCCCTAAGTATTAGTCATGGTTTCCGAAGCTCACGCAAAATTTGGCGTTGGTACTCATGAACTCAGGACGCCCTTGCACGGGCTTCTAGGGGTATGGCCTCTTCTTGCATATTAGTGGGTGTGCTGACATCATTCACCTATTTCAGCAACTGGATCTGGTGCGCGATACGCTGTCCTCGGGCGAGCTTTCGGTTCTGCCGGGACTACTGGAGTGGGTATTGTCGCTCGCATTATTGTCACCACGCAACTGACTTGCCAGCTCCGCGGACTTTTGCGGTGCCGCGCTGCGCGATATAGTCGACGATATGTAAGTCCCCCACCTAAACTTTGACCGCCCGCCGATTTCATTTCACTCAATAGACTCGACTTTGGCAAGACAGCGCAAGGAGCGAACAGCGCCGGCCGACCGCGCCATGTCCTTGTCGACCTCGTGCAGGTTACTGTGGAAACTACACGGTCCTGCTGGTTGAGGCAGGTGCAGTGGCAGTCGGTGGCTGCTGAATCAACGCCACCACCGCCTGTTGGTCTGGTGGTTGAGTATGAGGATCGCTCGATGTTGAAGAATTGGTGGATCAGTTTGGATCTTTCCGGGTTCATGCGGTGAGTTCGCATTTCCTCAGAGACATCCACTTCAGACTAATATTCATTCCGGTGCAGGATATTGAACAGCTTGGTCACGAATAGCCTCAAATACACCGCCGAGGGTCTGATTTTATGTATCAAACGACCGAGAGAAGCTGACTGTCGAAATCTACAGGTCTCATCACTGTCTCACTCGCATCTGGATCCGCATTAGAAGAGAACGAGGAAGGCGATGAAGATCGGCATATCATCCTGCGAGTGGAAGATACAGGTCGCGGCATCGCCCCAGAGTTTCTCTCAAAACTCTTCGACCCATTCACGCAAGCAGACTCGTTCTCGCCCGGCGCCGGCTTGGGTACGCCTCTTCCTGCCGTGTTTACATTTGGTAACATCCGCGTCTTAGGCCTGCACCTATGCAAGTCCGTCGTGGAACGGATGCACGGCAACATCACCGTTGAATCCCGCCTCGGCGGTGGATCGATCTTCACAGTTATGTTGCCCGTGGAGGATATTGAGCTGCACCCCGCAGGCGCAACACAGATAATGCGACAGATGCTTATTTCTGCGGAACCAACCCAAAAATTCGACCCGCCACTGTCCAAGTCGAATTTGGTGTCCCCTCAAATTACTGTCTCGCCGCCGCCGCGGATTCTCGCCCCTTTAAAAATGACGCAGAGACCGGAGGACAAGACACAACACCTGAAGATCCTTGTCGTTGACGACAGTTCGTGTTCTTTGTTGTTCCTGTATATTTGCTGACTAACCTGCGTACAGATGCCATCAGCCGCAAGGTCCTAATTCGCATGTTGAAGAACTCAAACGTGACGACATATGAAGCGGAGGACGGAGTGTGTGCCTTGGAGGTCTTCAGGGAGATGCACCCGCATGTTGTTTGGACGTGCGTAATATTTGTGTCTTTATGTACTTTCCTGACCCGCGCTCTCCTCACAGTGATGTATCTATGCCACGGTCAGTCCGTGAATCCCGAGATTACAACGAAGCCTAACATAGCACCCAGAATGGACGGTGTGGTCAGTGGGCTTTTGCTTGTTTCTCCGATTTAGTTCCTGACCTCATTGTATCCGTAGACTGCAGCCAAGGAGATGCGGAAAATAGAACAAGCCGAGGGCTTGACTCCGTCCCATAGTAAGATGGGCCTCCTTACTTCCTTAAGTTTCAACTAAACCTTTGGCCGGCAGTTGTTGCCATCACAGGCCTCGGTCTCTCAGATGTGAGTGCACATGGCATATCTTCTCCGGATGGTACTGATCCACGCACAGGAGTATATCCGGAGAGAAGCCCTGCTGGGGCCCGCGGCTCTCGACGGATGGCTGGTGCGAGCAGTCGCTGCTTCCATGACTGATCCGTTTCTAACTCATGATTTCCAGATCAAAGGACAAACAAACTTGAAGACCTTGAAAGAGAGCCTAGTCGCTGTACGACACAAGCTGAGTTCTCCTACTCCCTGAGTTTTTTTCCTTCCGTCTGGGGATGCACGTATTACGACCTTGTTCTTCTGGCTCAATATTCTGAAGACATATTTGTCGAAATTATGTACATGTAGCCGCTGAATCTGAATTACACATTGTCTCTAGATCTCTACCGACCAACGGTGGATACTGCACACAACGAACGGAATTTAAGCCATGGGGAACGTGTCAAGGAGGTTTTTCCACCTAACTGAGCGGGCAGCTGCGAGTGAGATATATGGCCCTGAGGTGATCAAGGAACTCCCGGAGTGCTGAAAGCTCGGCCAGAGAAATAGGACCATTATAACCACATGAGTGCTGAATTTGAGCTGGTACATGGCCAGCCAATCCCCTGGCTTCGTGGAGAGTGTGTCCAGAGAGATCTGTGCTTCCCCAAAGGGGTCATGCAGACCAAAGTTGGTTGTAAGCTCCTGAATGAAAAGCTCCCAGTTCCCATCCCAATGTGGAATAGGTGCATCACAAAGATGGGCTAGAACCACTGTTGAGCAGTGGCCCAGAGATACAACCGGATGTAGAAGATCATCTTGTTGTTGGTCCAAAAGTCATGGGCACTCTGCGATGTGCAAATAAATCTTGGCATGAAAGTGGCAAACTTCACTGGGTTTGAACCATCAAAAGTGTCTGGAGCCTTGGAAGCGGTACAAGTGGAGCAAGGAGGAGTGACAGAATTCTGTGTGAGGAGAGCTATTGTCGGTCAAGGTGACCTCAAATCCCCTAACTTTTCCGGCGCTTTAGGCCTCAAATCCCGTAAGTCGGATAAGGATATTGTCACATGATCCTCCCAAATAGGGTAATTTTGATTACAGGGTTTCCTGCAAATAGGGGCAACAATGATTATTTTTTTCGCACTTCCCAATTTGGAAGTTCCAAATGAGGCAGTCGCGCGTTGGATTCTCACCTGTTACCACTTTATGAAATAATTTGAAACAGACTTGGGATGAGTTTAGTAAGTCAAGTGTGAAACATATGAGAGGCAAGATCACTTTTTCTTTTCATTTTCACTTTTTTAAGGAGGTTAGTATACAATTTTGGCATGTGAAGCCTATCACAACTTGACGCAACATGCATTGTCATACAATGAGCAGTAGATCCAGTCTGCCACCTCACAGGAGGGACTTGGGTGGAGATAAAAGCATGGACGTAGATCTCAGAATCCAACCATCCAGGTTCCCTTTGAAGGCCAGCAAATCCCCTCGAAATTGCATCAAATCATTTGAAACCAGTTAAAAAGAGTTTCCAGGTATTTCCAGCTGATAGAAAATTGGGTAAATGCAAAACCCAAACAAACCCACTATGATTTTGACTGCATTCAATGTGCGCAGGGATGTCCCCATAGTATCTATATTACAAGTTCTTTTGAAAATCCAGACTGCACATTGTTGACCTACTGATTTCAGGCTATGTGACTCAAAGTCCTCTGGTATAACTGCAAAATAATCCTTTGGCACATTTTAGCTTGAAATGGCTTCAAATGCGTCAGAAACCACAAAACCATACGAAAACGAAAATATACGCATGCCGAGAATTGAACGCGCAACTATCTTGTTCCAAACGTCACATTATTCCTTTTGGAAATTTTTTTTTGGGAGCTGAAAAATTTTTTTGGCCAAGTTTCAGATCACCTTTATATTACATACCTACATACTAGGGGAGCACAGTATGCTCAATCTCACAGGAATTGAGTGTCAAGTGCGTGTATCAGGCTCAGAAAGTAACTTCGGCCCAACCAGCCGACTGTGCACAGCCACTTGGTCCTGTCCGAAACCACTTTTGCTCTCAATTCAACACCCTTTTGGTTGCCCTGCTCAAGCAGGTAGATGCAAGTAGGAGGGAGGACCAGAGATCAATATTAATACCCTTAGACAAAGATGAGAGTCACTGTGTTTTTTTTCTCTCTTTTGTGGTAGTATATACATCAACAATTGCAGACCTTAGCACTGATGATAGCAGCTAAGAGTTCATGTGTTGTAGTAATTGAATCCTCAATACTGAACTTGGGCATTTCTATAAGGGTGTCAGAAATCCGATAAGATAGGAGCATCACTGTCACGGCACACGGGGGTGTGACAGTGATGTCACTTAAGCTTCCTGTACAAAAAAAGCCACAGCAGCTCATCTTTCTCTTATTGATCTCTGGTCCTCCCTCCTACTTGCATCTACCTGCCTGAGCAAGGCAACTAAAAGGGTGTTGAATTGAGAGCAAAAGAGGTTTCAGACAGGACCAAGTGGCTGTGCACAGTCGGCCGGTTGGGCCGAAGTTGCTTTCTGAGCCTGATCCATGCACTTGACACTGAATTCCTATCAGATTGAGCATACTGTACTCCCCTAGTATATAGGTATGTAGTATAAAGGTGATCTGAGACTTGGCCCAAAAAAAAATTTCACCTCCCAAAAAAAAAGTTCCCAAAAGGAATCATGTGACGTTTGAAAGAAGATACGCGACTGCCTCATTTGGAACTCCCAAATTGGGATATGCGGGGAAAAAAATTGTAGTTGCCATATTTTCAGGAAACCCTGTAATTTTTCCACTCGCCGTTGAATGATGTGCTCTGAACTAAACCCAAACAATCCAATTATCACCCAAATATAACCCAAGTCTTTCCGATATAAGCAGTGATGCCCACAGAAATAAGATGAGGATCAGAAATAGGCCAATCAGAGGAAGTGAGAGCTGAGATACAGACGAGTGGTAGTCCCTTGTACAGGGCCTAACAATAGGTTGAAGGGAAGGTATAAGATTCCCACAGAAAGATGAACCTTCACTACAAGATATCACCAGGAATTGGCCTGAGAGATAATCGAGCAATGGAAATAAGATAGTTTAAGAGCTTCACAGCTATGAGACGAGCAAGTGTTGTGTGTGTGGTGGTGGTTGTGTCTGGAGACGCGCAAGAGACCTCCTAGAGGCGAACGATAGACTATTTCCACGAGGATATATGCCCGAAAGCTTATTTCCCAGAGAACCCGATGACGATTTGACGATTTGACGGTGAACGATGAATGATGACGATGACGATAAAACAATTTCGATTCCAGAACTATGTAGCCTCAATCATGCCCTAAGACGTTTCCAGTAACCAACTCCGTATTCCAACGGAAAGGTTTCCCAATGTTAAAGTCCAACGATACACACTGCGCCAACCCCAGAAATAGCCCAAATCACAAGTGTTATGCCTACTAGTACAAGGGGATTCTGTGTCCTACTCGTAATAATGTCCCAACTACTTATACAAATCCCAGTATCATATCAAAGTCCTCAAACCAAGCAGAAATTAGTAAAATGGCCCGAGATCATCCCTCCTTTCCCGTTTATCCGTCGGAGGAATAGCTGCGAGCGTATTGCCATTGGCCAGTGCCCAGGTAGTCCCTGATTTCCTGACCATGAGGCTTTTGTCATCCAGGATATTTGAAAACACCAGTCCCTTGGCTGACTGATATCACATCGTCCGTCTATTCCTTTCGTCTCCTGCCCCTTTCCCGTAGCTCCTGACCATCGGATCTTATTCCCCTGGCCTCCAGCTTTCCGTAGATACCCCTAGTGTAACCTTTTCCCAGGAAGGTTTCTTATTCCCAACTTCGCTTCCTCGGAATAAGATCAATCCCATCAGATTGTCTTAACCGACCTTCGCTTATCCCGGAACTCCTCCGGTATGAGCTTCCCTGGCCTCACACGCCTGTCACATGGAAGGCCTTTCCTTTAGCCGAGCAGAAATAAGCTTATTCCTGCATGTCCCGTTGTAAGTATCTCTGGCTTATTTCTCATTGTGGAAATAAGCTCCAGAAATAGTCTCTTTAAAGGTTCGCGGGCTACACTCTCCTCTACGGTTTTCGAGGCGAGCACTGCCAGTCCGCAGGGTAGTCACCTACCCTTTGTACCCGTTACTCTGTGATCCTGACCCTGCCAGCTATACCGAGACCGTATACTAGCTCTCAGGAATAAGCCTATGCTGTAATCAGACTATTCCGAAACGCGCGAAAAGTGCGGTGTTTAGGTATAGTTCAATTCCAGACAGTTCACCGTGATTTTGAGAGGTGGGTCCTGGTGGGAGCGCCTCTGCAACGCTAAGTAGTCGTGTAAAATCCCTCTCCGAAACCGTGGAAGGCGATTTGGAGGATGGCGCTACTCGATAACCCCAAGTAATACGAAAAGATTGAACCCGACTGAGCCTGAAATCCCCTAACTTGGAGTGGATTTTCGAAATTTTGGCCTCAAATCCCCCAAATCTGGAGTCAAAAATCGCAAAATTTTCGCCTCAAATCCCCTAACTTCGGAGTTAGCCTTAGGGGAGCTTCCCGGGTCCTGCCGGCACTACGGCGTGGATGTTCAGCGCGAACACCGGCGGAATGGAAGATACCATGTGGCGGCTCCGGAACTCGAGCAGTGTGGTTCTGCTGCTTCCCGGAGAAGAATGTGAAACGAAAAAGCATGCAAGAAAGGCTCCACACCGCGCGCACCCCACCTCAAACAAATGTGTCTGAAATAAAATTTGGGTTGTTCACGAATTATGCTTGAGCAATACTTGGACACATCTCTCCGGCCCACTTGACAAACCTGCTAATGCGTCCGCGCCAAGTCCAATGCGGACAAGCTCATCTCCGGCGACTCGGACGCGACGTGATCCCCACGCGCCATCGCTTTCAGCTCGTCCAGCACCCGCCCATCCGCCGACCGCAGCGGTATAACATGCACACGCGAGCGCCCTGTACCCTCGTTTACTACAACCATATGCAGCTCTACGCGGCCCTCGCTCCGCGCCGCGCGCGCGGCGTATTCCACCATCTCTCCCGGCAGCTCCCCCGTATCTATCGACACAAAACCTTTGCGGTAGTCGAACCGTACGATGAACGGCGCGTCCGGGTTCCCCCGCAGGAACCTGACCTGCATGGCGAGAACATTATCGCGGCCAGCGAGATAGTCCGAGTGTACCAGTGCGCGTAAGAAGTCGCGGTCTCGGAAGGTGAGTTGTGGACATTTCTCTAGAGCAACAAAAATGTAGTGTTATATTGAGAGGCGGGGAAGTGATGGCGTACCCTGTATGCGGTTGAAAGGATTCTTGCAGAGTTTGCGGTGGCCGCTGGTCCAATCGACTGCCTGGCATTCTTTGGAGCAGTAGAATGCGTTGCGGCATGCTGTGCAGCGAAGCAGGGCATCGTCCTTTTTCATTGCGCTGCACTGCATGCATTGAATCAGCACAGCGGGCAAAAAGAACCAAGTAGAAAGTTGTAGCCTACATCGACGTTATCACACGCTCGAAGTGCACCGAGCTCGCCGGAATCGTAACGCTCCATCACAGCAAGACGTTCCGTGGCAAGCGTCACGAATTTGTCCCATTCGCGCGCATACTCGGAGCTTCTGAATCCAGGGCTGTTGGCGAGGCTTTTCGCTTCATCAAACACAGGGCGCAGGCTGGATAGGACGGAATGGTACACCAGCATCTCCAAGAGTGGTTCGCGGAGAAACCAGTGAAGTGGTGTCTGGAGGATCCGCTCGCGGCGGCCCGCGCAGAGCACAAGGGCGCGAAGCAGCCCGTTATCGAGTGCCTGCTTCAACCATGGGAAGCCCGGGAACGTAGATAGACTGGGATAGAGAATACCAAAGCACATCGGGATTAGCTGTTCGGTCAGCAACATTTCCGGGCCGCAGAGGGCGTGCAGCACCACGGTAAGACACTCGACTATTCCATTTGCGACGAGGGGCTCGCGCAGAGGGCCGTGGAAGAGATCAGTTCCCTGTAGAAGTGCGAAGACGGCGAGGAGCGCGAAGCCGTCGTGGGGATTGAGTGTGTACTGCCTGTGAGGCACCGCGCAGCGGATATGCTTCACCAGGAGCGATGCGAACTCTGGAATGCTACCAGCACCATCGATGAGCACCTGGAGGTTTGCCATGTCCTTGGCGTTCCCATGCTGGATGGAGAAATCGCACAGTTTGCGGAACAATTCATCCGGAGGTTGCAGGTGGTCTACAATGGCGACCCAGCCTTTCCCAAAGTATTTTCGGACTTCGCGGGTGCGTTTTATCGTCGAGAGAGTGTTAGCGTCGTTGCTGAGGGCGGAAATTACTGTGATGTATAGCATGCGGAGCTCGCTACTGGAGGCTCCGGTTTCGCCTGGGCGCTGTTTGTCGCAATCGTCTAAAAATTGGATCCATTCCCAGGCCGATAACCAGATTTCGCCATACGCGCGAGCGATCAAGTGTTGCTGAAGTTCACATGCCCCTCAGCGCCAGGATAGCCTTTGAAGTGCGCGATTGCACCACCGAGAAATCGGTTTCAAGCTGTGCCCGAAGATCCGATATATCGCTGACGTTAAGATTTGCGTAGAAGGCAGGAATGAATAGACGAAGCTGGGATTGAGGTGAATCTGGAATGAGATCGTGAAGTTTAGCGAGATCGTCGAGAGAGCCGTTTGCAGCGGAAATTGCCAAGGCCTTGAGCGTAAGATCTCAGGAACCTAAAGTATGAAACAAGAATCGAAAACCTTCAGAGGCTCCGGAAGCTTGGAAGTGTTATCGAGCCGCAGAGAGGCGTGCATCGTGGCGGAGGACAGGCGATCGATTCGAAGACTGAAACATGCACAGTCAAATCAACACTGCCGCCCGAAGCAGTGTTGCCGTGGCTCGGCCACGGCTGATCCCGAGCCACGGCTGATCGGTGCGAGTTTTGATGGCTTCGCGGACCCCATCGCCGATTGAGCCGAACCAAGCCAGTGAATAAAGGGCTCGGCGGTGATAGAGTCAAATCAACACTGCCGCCCGGAAGCGTTGTTGCCCTGGCTCGGCTACAGCTGCTCTGCGCGGGGCAAATAACGCGGCATAAGGAACGGCAGTTCAACGGCCAGGAAATGCTTACGATGAAGCAGCTGATTGTATTTTGTTGCCACTCTGCAATACAAACTCTAAGCACACACCAAAGAGTGCGCACTCAAAAGCGCGCGGGAAGGGAGCCTTGACACAGATAAATTACAGCGACGTGTTCACAATATATTAATGAAAGAACTCGGCCCTACAACTGTCCCCCTATCAGCCGAGGTTGGACCATCGCCGCCTCACGCAAATTATTAGTAGTCGGATCTTCGGCCTGCGGCAGAAGCGTTTCGAGTTCGGGATGGTTCCGAAACATCCATATGGCATGCAGCATCCCAGAGCCGTCAATGGGAACATATCCCCCGCCTCTAATCGGGGCGGGGGGGATCAAGGATGGGATGGACAGCACAGTAAGTAATATGGAAACGCAAAGGCCAGTCACGATCTGACGACGATCCTCAGCAAACACGGGGTGAGAGGAAAGGGTGTCATACTGCGATGAGACTCAACTATTGACATCGTTAGACTGAATCATCCAGCTGGAATGCGTACATACGTCCAAGCGTCCCTGAGGGAAGATTTGCGTGCCCGTGGCAGTCCCAGCAAGAGTGATGGGGGCCGCCTGGGGATCTGGATCCGTAAGCTGGGAAAAGGGGAAATCCAGGCCGTCATTCATCGAAGGGATCACCGCCGGAGAGTTAGCCACTGGGTGAAATGTAAACAATTAGTGTGAGATGATTTCAGTTAAACTTGCTGGTCCAGAACATCGATGCAACGAGCGTTGAAAGAGCGTTCTCGAGCTCGTGAAGCGTCACATTTGCACACTGAAATTCGTCATCGGTTTCATCGAGCTGGCAGTTGTTGAGCTCTGACGGGTGCAGACCAAACTTCTGGACCAGATATCTGGTTTCAAGGGCACTCAGTGTGAATCGATCTGCGGAAGAGAACCTACAACTCGCCCACGGAGGCATATTCCGTCAGAGAGGTGTCACCCCAGGGATAATACGCCACAGTTGAGTGCGGCATCGATTGGAACCACGTAGCCCACTGGAAATTCAGGGCGGCTGGCATTTGCTACATAGATAAAATCACGCACCGCGTCCAAAAGTAAATTCCCGCTCGTTGTATTGGTATCTGTGTCGGGGGCGGGTAGCCAGAGCGAGGCCGTTTTGGTTATGTTAGGCTCCACACTGTAGATCTTGTGTGTTTGCGCATCCACGACAGCTTTTTGAGGAACTAGTGTTTGCGAGCACTTTATGAACTGTAATTCTGAAACATTCGAGATGTCCACCGCCTTCGCGGTCGTGTTGCGGTTGAGTTTAATCTGCGGTGCCGTGCCGTATGAATCGACGATATGGACGGTGCCGTACAAGAGCTGGGACGAGGGTTCCGCTGGCTGTAGGTGATCCCGCCGTATACTAACAACCATCCCAATTTCTGTGTATCGTGAGTACATAGTTGCACAAGGCAGGAAATAACTGCACGCGTAGGGGGTATCGGATAATACTCTGGGTCTCCATGAAATTGGACATTATAAACGCTGTCCACACCAATGTCGGAGTAGGTCATGTTAGGCTCGACGTTAGGATAGCCGCATGTGATATTGAAGCCAGTAGCGTTGACAGTGACATTGCCTGTAGCTTCGTTGAGCTCGAGGACATCATGTAATGTCCCTCCGTATAACCCCAGTGACATGGTGCTTTTAACCACCGAAGGAAAAGAATACAGTGCACTCGTTGAATACTGGGTTACATTTTGGCTATACGGTGTATGAACATTTATGGTCTTCTTCGTTCGAGCGATCATATACGTACATGTCGTCGAGCAGATCGGTGTCGGACCATTTGCGCGCCGGGAGACTTTGTGTCACAATGGGGACCTCGCGGGTCGAATTGAAAGTTTCAATCGAAAACAGTGCCGGGGTGGAGATGTGCAGGACCAAGATACCACCAAGGTACAATAATGCGGAGAGAACCCCGACGACGGATCCGGGGATCACCCTTTGACGCCAAAGCTGAAGAACCGCAGACCCGATGCCGCTCCATGCAGCAGCGGTGTCGTGGACCGCTGTAAGTGTCTGAATGCTGCGCACACTCCGCCTGCTTGTTAGTGTTTGCGTCACAAAAACCAGTAGAGCAGAATAAATCTGACACTATTGAATGAAATCCTAATGGCTGCCAGGAACCGGAATACGCACGGTCCCAAATGCCGTTGTGACTGCGGTTATGACAAGGGAGACGGTGGCCTGATGCTGTAGACCAAAGACAAATCGATGCTCCAAGCCTCTGGACCGAACGGCCAGAAGGGCCAGATGGATGGCGGCCAAGGCGGCATGCAGTATTATGGAGAGAAGACGTAGACCTGCCGAGGAGAGGGCCTGCTCCCTCCTCTGTTCTGACGTACATGTGCAGTCAGGATGGAGACGCTGCGAAGAGGACCGGAAATATGATACCTGTTCGCGAGGAAGGAAGCAATGTCGTCGGCGCATCGTTCAGTGTCTCTTTATAATAAATACCCTGCTGGGTTCTCGTTGTCGACGGAGAAGTTCGAATCATATGAAGAGTTGGAAGGGACTTGGGCGTAGTCCATGGAATCGAGGGGAACGCAACTCACATCTGCCGCTTCCTATTTATATTCCTTGTTTTAATTTAGCGGCAGGTGATCCGAGCGAGGAATCCCAGCGGGGATCCGCCAGTCGTCTAGGCGAATCTGCAGCGAGGGAGGGGTTATTCTGGCAACTCGGGAAATATCCTTCGACTAATGAGAGTGACAGAGAGCGCAAATTTTACTGACCGAGTGGGGTTCACCGTTGGTGAAAGATTCTGTTCGGATGAGGTGCTCAAAGCCACTGCTGTGGAGAAATTCTAGCTCTTCGGGCGGGGAACCTGTGCGAAGCAATGACCGAGGTTGTAGGCAGGTACGGTCTCGGTCAAGGACAAGAACACCGGAGTAGGGATCCCCACCGTAACCTTATAACACGGTATACGGTTACAGGTTGTACGGCATACCCGTACACGGCATGGTACTTACCTTTACGGCAGGGAGTACTACCATGATTACGAGTACTTATGTAATCGTTTTTAATATTTATGCAGGCGGACTTTTGGGGACCTCGCCACTACCTGTAGCATTTATCTGAAGTACAGAAAATAGTGGCTGTGCCTATTTTCATTAGCTTTTTGTGACCTGAAACTTTATTTCATTAGCCGGTACATCTTTGAACCGGAAATATCAGTAAGTTGTACTGATACTTTTAGTGGCTGTACAATTTATCTTATGTAATGGTTTTCCGATTTCATTGTTCTTCACGCCCCTTCAGTTTTTTTGTTCCTAAACTATGTCAATTTCAATGTCTTCCATTGCGGCTCGCCTTTCACGTCCTTTGCGCTGCCTGTCCGTGAATTATGTGCCCAAAGGTATCAATGTACGTGTTTGCTGCTGGCTGTCGGCCGAATCCGATCCGTCGGCCGATTGTGAACCGCTTCGGGTATCTTACTTCATTTCAACTCAATTTCTTCTCACTGACGGGAGCGCCAAAACAAGATATTTCAGTAATCCGCGACTAGTACTAAACCTGGCTGCATCTCCAATTCAGATGTGTGCCTATGCTCTCATCGGTCCTTTTGTTTAATGTGCCGAGTACTGAGCACTAAGGCGGCACCGTCGATTCATGGCTAATTTATCCCTAAAATCTTCGTCACGTTCAGCAAGAGGTCAACACGGTTCGCCCACCGTTTACTTCAAACAACTGTATGTGTGTTAGAAATTGAGCCTGGATGCATTGGCCGTGATTTACGTCCTTGAGCAGCGTATGCAAATCCCGATTTGATCGCACAGATTTAGCCCCAGAGTCAGCTCAGAGCCGAAACCCTGTTTATATAGTTCTGCCTCGGGGGGAAGGGTTTCCAGCATGCTCTTTGGGTGCCGCTTCTCCAATATTTACAGAACTTAGGCTGAATTACTTCATTTTCGAGCGATCAGTTTCATACCCCCCTGGGGACCATATCTGTTAGCCCCTAACCCTCAACTCCCCTTGACCTCTGCCCCCACTATGCATTTACGGTTTTTGCTCCTCGCTTTCTTTGCTGCTGCATTCTGTATTTATACTGATCACATTTTGTTGTCCATGCAGGTAGCTTTTCGAGCTGAGGGCTCGGTAGGACGAGATCCTCTTTTGGCTCGTGTAGCTCCTCAAATTCATCATCAACAATATTTATATTCTGTGCCTCATTCCCTTTCGGAGCTGAAAAATCCCTCCGCACCTGTTTTTTTGCACTTGTGGACAAACTTTCAACATCCTGGACTCGCTGCCTATGTAATTCGACCTCACTGGATGCCTAAACGGGTATGCTGCCTCATCTTTATACCTGTCTGCTTTTTGTGTGCCGAGGTACAAAAGAAAGAAATGAGTACTCGTCCTGCCGCGCATTGCGTCGGCCTTACCCACCAAGTGCAGTATCGGATGTACACGCTTGGTGCACGCATTATTCAGCCTACTAGTACACGAGGGCGAAGAGAAACAAGATGATGGCGGTCAGTGGGAAGAAGCTAAGTTTGGCTTCACGAGTAAGAAGTCGTATCTCGGAGTTGGAAATTTACACGCCACGGAAACGCCGAGCCATCAGAAAGAAAAGCAATGCTCAAACGTCCTCTATTTTTTCGGCTAAAATCAATCGAAAAATAAAACACGGGTCTCTTGTTGATTCAAATACGCGCCTGCAAAGGAGCCGGAGCTCGAATAGATGATTTGAGGGACCCGAGTTGGACCCGAGGGACATATCATCAAATCTTTGAAACTTCGGGGCACTTTGTACAAAGCGGTACTCGTAGACTCCAGCCTCGCCGGTATAACTCGAGGTAACGCATGTGGAACACCTCTCGAACTAATTTTCTGACATTTATGTTATTGCCAAATAGTTTGGTGAGACTGAGATAATTTCGCTCTCGGCAAGTTTCCGCCAAGCTTGATTAAGTGACGCATAGATGGCTCCGTATAGTATTTGGTGGATTCCAGGCGCATATGGTGCTCAAACCACATCAGAACAGATATATGGCCTACTTTCTAGAGCCGCAGTGGTCTGAAAATTTGCGTGAAGACTCGAGATTTTGGCCCGCAGATGAATGGATATATTATAACGTTCTCGAGCAGGAGTCCCAAGGAAATTCCTCCCAAATGCAGGAAAGCGAGCCTTGCAGCAGAAGACAATGGGTCCGGAATATCCCGCTGAGAAATGAATGGACCAATATTAAATGCTTGTAATCGGAGGACGACAAGGTTCAAAGACTCGCATTCAACGGCCAATATTAATGACCATGAGATAATTGAAAGTTCATGGACGGCTCAAAGAACATGATGTCGCTTGGTCAACAATGTGACGTGTTGGGTGCGTATTGGAAAGAGCACGAAATAACTGCTATGTTTGCAATGTACTTGCTTTCCACGAAGCGCCCGGGTAATACATGCTGCCGAGTCGAGTCTTGGAGGCGACGAGCCAGATTCTAGACAATGTTTTGTCCAAGGGAGAACATCATCTGTACCCCTGCTGCATCAATGCATTCAATTCCCGGCTGGGCAGAGGGATTTCCTAGGCTCATACCTAGACATACCTCTGTGCCTAGGGAGCGCCTATGCTAGGTCCAGGTCTGCCCGTAACCCTGGGCAAACCTAGGCCAACATCGAAGTTGCCTTACGGTGGCGCGACGTAGCGCTACGTAAGTGGGTACCTTGACTACAGCCGGGGCCCAGGTTTTGCTGATGAACCAGGCTACATCAGCAAACCCTGGGTTTCACCGTAGTCGGGCCATAGCCTATGTAGTTGCCATAGTTTTTGCGCCAATTACGTAGTGCTCCATAGCGCTACGTAATATTCCCATAGTTTTGGGCGTCGGTTGTAGCTGCTGTAGATTTTTGAACACTATGTAGTTCTGTGTAGTTGGGGGCCCACTACGTAGCACTGTACAGCTCGCATAGCGCCTCACTCATGACCCTTGCCGGACAGCCTTTTTCTTCCACATCTTCATGCTCAAATTCCTTGGGCTACAACTCGATTTGTACTAGTTTGACTGCATTTGGATTCAAATGGAATGGTACATGCACACCCGATCATGATTAAGGAGATAGATTCAAATATCTAGGTAATATTGTTTTTTGAACACGAGTTGTATTGCCAAGTCCTTACTGACTACAATTACACACTACAGGCATACAAAAAACTATGAAATACCAATCTGAAAAAAAAAACGGTCCCGATGCCGCGCGAATGGGGCCAGCGGCGCGTAACGAGGACACAGTGTGTATAGCTTGACCAGGACATCGCCTGGAGAGGCGAGTCGTCGCTGCAAGCATCCGACAGCACAGCACTATATTTTCAAGACTCAACCCTGTTGGACGCGATGACGGAGTGGATGTACCGAAGATACCAAGCGTAGATGAGCCACAGCAGCGATGTAGGTCGAAGATGCGGTTCGCAAACGAGAGTGGGGAGTGATTACGTTGCGGTGGTAGGGAGAAGTCTTGATGAGAATGCAGTCAAGCCAGCGGCGTATTAGTGTGTTGCTTGTCGAGGGCAATTATATGGCGTGTGACATAGATTTGGAGCCGTTTGTCGGGGTTCGGCCCGCCGTGGGCAACCTGTGTGTTGCGGTGCGAGCGCGGGTATGGGAGGGTAGAGAAGGGATAAGGAAGGAAAGAGAGCGGGGAGGTATAAGTGTAAGTACGAATAAAGCGCACCTGCCGGAAAGCCTCGTCGCGCTCAGCCTGCGCGGCGGGGTCGGAGAGGTGCAGCGCGAGGCCTGAGGCGGCGGCTTTGGTGACGAGGAACTTGATGCGGGATTTGCGCAGGCGCTGGGGTGGTTGGGGTGGGGTGAGGCGGACGCAAGACGCAATTATTAAATAAGATAAGCGTACTTCGTAGACGCGAAAGGAGGCGTTTATGTCAGTTATTTACCGAGGACAAAAGCTAGGACTGCGCCGTCTTCGCTTGGGAGGCGCCCTGTGTTCGCGGGCGGTCAGCGCTTACTACGGTGGCTAGGTAACCTGAGGATCTACCTGACCCAAATGCTATTAGCAAGTATTCTCAGTCTGCTTGAAAGGGACTCTAGACGCACAGGCAAAGTCGGGTGACACGCATCCCCCAGCAGCGCGGCGTTCCCCTCGACCCACGTCCGCAGGGGGTGATACACGCGCAGCTTCGACTCGCACACCTCGCTTTCTCACCGCACGGAGAGACAGAAATCAGAGTAAAGCTGGAGCATCACGTCCTTGTCGGCGCGCGTGGTCCAGGAGGCGGTGGGCTCGGCGGCGAAGTTCGTGTCGGGCTGGGCAGCGGGATCTGGGTAGCGGAAGAGGTCGCAGTGAGGTGGACTTGATGGAGGTTCGGAGAAAGTCGGAACGATCATTCTGGAATGTTCGGTGGCACGCACGTGATGGATCACCTGCCATAAACGTGCAGCAAACATTTTGCCACGTTCGTTTTCCTCTACTACCACCATGAGTCTCGCCTCCCCTCTCTCCCGTCCTCTCCTGCATTTCTCACCTTCCACGGAGCCTCAGCTGCCCTCGCCAATGGCCTTCACCCCCGACTTCAAGACGACTCGGAGGCGCTCGTCGCCACCATGCCACCGGTGACACGAGCCTCCACCTCGACAATGCTGCCTGACAGGACGACATACTCCTCGCCACAGTGCCACCGGTGAGGCGAGTCTCTACCACCCTTCAACAATCAGCCGTCTAACAATCAGCCGTCTTCAAGAACACATCCTCGCTGTCAATGAGTGACCCAAGCCTCCACTGCTCTTAGACAATGAGCCTTCGCCCCGACTTCGAGATGACTTGCTTGTTGCCCCCACTGGCGACACGAGCCTAGCTGCGAGCCCCACTGCGCGAACTGACAGGATGTACATTGTGAGGTATGACTTGGTAAGCGAAAGACTTGTTTTTGGACTTTGTGCTGAATTCTGTCTTTAGTGGTGTCTATTCGTGCTACGCAGTCGCTGGCCTCGCCGAGTCGGCCTACGGCTGGTTGTGTGCGACTAGTAAGTTTTTCAGTTTTCTGCAGTCTTGAGTTGATTAATTCATTTCCAGCGACTTTCAGCGTTGTTTGACAACAGGTATGTGTTATTATCATTGGTAGTGTTACGTTCAGTTGACCGTTGCGCAGATCCATGATCGGTTTGTGTGTAGATTCGTATGTATTGGCCATCCCTTGGTGTACGTCTTCAAATTCTGCATCCAATTCTCTCCAAGCTGACCCAGTTTCTGTGCACAGTTGCCCTCAACGCCGGGTTCGCCATGTCGACGCGCAGCTCGCCACCTCGTCACACACCTTGTCACCTCGACACGCGCCTCACCACCTTGACGCGGGGCTCGTCACGTCGAAGCCAGGCTCGCCACCTCGACGCGCGGCTTGGGACCTCAACGCGGGGCTCGCCACGTCCACGCGCAGCTCGCCACGTCCACGCGCAGCTCGCCACCTCGTCGCGCGCCTCGCCACCTCGTCACGCGCCTCGCCACCTCGACACGCGCCTCACCACCTCGACGCAGGGCTCGTCACGTCGAAGCCAAGCTCGCCACCTCAACGCGCGGCTTGACCTCAACGCGAGGCTCGTCACGCCGATGCGGGGCTCGGCACCTCGACACGGGGCTCGTCACGCCAACGCGGGGCTCGGTACCTCGACGCGGGGCTTGTCACGTCGACGCGGGGCTTGTCACGTCGACGCGGGGCTTGTCACGTCGACGCGGGGCTCGGGACCTCAACGCTGGGCTTGCCACGTCGATGTGCGGCTCACCACCTTGATTTTGACGCAGGCCTCGCCATGTCGACTTGCGCCTCGCCAGTTCGACACGCACCTCACCAACAGGATGTCAGTGCGTCCCGCATCCCGGATGTAGTCGTCTCAATCATCAAGTATCACTGCCATTGTATTATATACCTTGCATGCAATTTTATCGAGATTTGTTCTCTATTATGTTGTGGATATGCTATTTTGGTCTTTTTAAGAAACCCACCAGAAGCGTGCAAAGCAGCTACAGCGAGCTGCAACCAACTACTGGAAAGTATGGCAAAACTACAGGCAAACTACACCGGCTACAACCGCACTACAGGGCAAGTACGGCAAAACTACAGGCAAGCTACACCGGCTACAACCGCACTATGTCAACGCTACGTAAATCTGCCGAAACTATGTGTCACTACATATAGGGTAACCTTCACTACACGCACTACACACACTACACGAACTATAGCCAACTACGTAGCGCTACGTAGTGGGCCCAGGTTTTGCTGATGTAAGCTCGGCACATGGTAGGCGCAGAACCTCGGCAGACCTCGGCAACCAATAGGGTAATGTCGGCAGACCTTTGCCCAGGTTGGGAGGCTAGGCTGAGGTGTTTAGGCTCGGCATTTGTTAGGCAAAGCTAGGAAAATGATAGGCGAACCTCGAACTAGACTAGGGCAATGTCGGCAAAATCGTTGCCTAGCCGACCCTTGAATGCAGTGCATAGCAGTCGGTATATTATATGTCGTGGGGCTTGAGCTTAATTGAAGGAACCGGGGCGAAGCTGTGAGATCGCACCTCAACTGCCTTTTTGGGACGGGTGGCGTTGACATGTTTGCGCGCGAGTGGTGGGATCAGAGCTGTGTACTGCTTCGTCTTCAGTACCCACCGCGGCGTCCTGGACTCGGGTTGACTCATCGCCCACGATGGCGACTTCAAGACACGATATAATAGCTGCTGCTCGTCGCTAGACCTGGCTCGCCCCACAATGACGAGTTTGGACCCGCGAAATGGCCTTAACAAACGCACTACCCATCGACCTACGCCCGGCACTATATGCTCAATTTGACTGCTATTGGCTAAGAAATGGAGGCTCTACTGTCGATGCTGGTGCGTCTGCCCTACATTTGTTTCCGATACGCAAGTACACAAACTGACTAGACTAGGTCGATGCGATTACTCGCAATTGACCATGCACATCGAGCCAGATGCTGAGCACGCTGGGTTTCTCGCAGAACGTGACTACTATCGTGTTTATTGGCCGTAACCGTCCGGATATCGTTACGGATGTCGCTCGACGTGAGCCGAGCCGCCGAGTTTGGCAGGAGAGCGTCGGTGCGTTCTCGGGCCTTCCTCCTTAATTACATGGAATACATTTGAGGCAGATGATCGCCCGACGGCCTCACAGGCGAGTCGCACTCAAGGGTAACATGTCCGTCCGTGCACTTAGCGCTATCCCAACACCACGGAGATCGCGCCGCTCTTTCCTTCGCAGTCTCGCGCTTCACCGCTACCAGGTACCTCCCCGCCACGCCGTTCCTCGTCACCGCCCTTGTCCACTCAAGAGCGACGTGCACCCTATCATTATGGCGCCCTGCAACAGGCGTACCGGGAGCGCCGTATCCCCGGCTCCTGCATCCACACCCTGTCAAATAACCTAACCCACACCCTAGTTTTTCTTCATATACAGATTCGCGTCCCGTCCGCCTTCAAAGCCATGCCTTGCAGTTGCCTCAGTATCTCGTGTTTTCCGCTGTGCTTTTCCTCTCCCGGAGTTCCGTCCGCAAGCACGTATCCCTTACAACATTGATCCGCGTGCAGTGCCTCCAAGCGTAGGCGGTGTACCAGCAATGCCGTGCTGTTGCATCTCCGTGGGCGCGCCCTCACCGCCCAATAGCGATCCCAAGCCCAACACGCCCGGCATGCCTGCCTCCGTATATTCCCCTTACGCATCATCCTTTTTTCGGCTGCCCGCTGTTTTTCTGCGGATGGGCCGTGATTCGGGACGATGGGGAGGGAAGGAGGATGGAGGGCGGGATGCACGAGCCGGGGCCCGGGGTGGATGGACGCAACGGGGCGGGGTGATGCTCCCGACTCGCCATGTGGCGGGTAGTCAGGAGCGAGTCTGGACTCGGGACGGGACGGTGTGCGGAAGTCGCATATAAATATGTGGGCGATGCTCTTTTCTCCTTCCGACTCGTGCGCCACGCGGAGGGACGAGTCCGGCACAGGGGGAGTGGCGTGATAAAGATTAACGGTAAAGTGCAGCCGCTCACAAACCTCGTCTCTTCTCAGCTCTCGCCCTACTGTCTCACGCAACATCACCTCGTTCCGCGCTCAAGCACCCCGCCACAGGACCTATCCGCAAAGTCTTCCGAGATGTCTGACGCCTGCCCGCGCATCCTGGCCCGCGCCCTCCACCCCTCCGCCGAATACCCGCCGCGGTGATCCCATTGTTACGAGTACTTATGTAATTGTTTTTAATATTTCTGCAGGCGGACTTTTGGGAACCTCGCCACTACCTGTAGCATTTATCTGAAGTACAGAAAATAGTGGCTGTGCCTATTTTCATTAGCTTTTTGTGACCTGAAATGTTTTTTCATTAGCCGGCACATCTTTACCCCTAAAACATCAGTAAATGGAACTGATGTTTTAAGTGGCTGTACAAATTATGATTATGTCACGGATTCCGATTTCCTTCTACTCAATATTGGCTTGTTTTTTTGGTCCCTAAATCGTGTGCATTTTGATGTATTCCGCTCGAAATGCTCAGTGCATTGCGTTGCGCGGCCTAGATGCTGGGACCGCCCAAATTTGCTGTTTGCGGTGCGATCATTGGCCCATTGTTGATGGTTGAAAAGCGATCGCCTCTGGTCAAAATACGAAATTGAACAATGCCGAGATGTCCGAGATCAGCGATATCAACTCACCGCAGCTATCTATGTTCTGATGTTTGCTCAATTTTCCCGCCAGTCAGACCAAGGTGGTCAATATATAATTGCTGAAACCGTTGAGGCGTGGCTTTGGCATCGCGACAAAGCCATCAAGATTTCGCGTCGGAATCCAAAACAGATCATGATCTCATCATTATTTCGGCAGTCCCGTTCGGCATAGCTTCGGCATCGTACGTCGAAAAGGCATCTCGCCCCGGTATTTAAAACAGGCAACGGATCCGTGGTGCGTTTCTGAGCACAAAATATGTTCTCAGACCAAACTTACAAACAACCGGTTAAACTGATTTATTTTGGCGTTCCCATCCAACTTGAGGTATTAAACCTCTCCCAGCTCAATCTCGGCATAATTTCGGCATCGTGACCCAGGTGGAAAGGGTTGTAGCCTCGGAATTTAAAACAGACCCATGTATTGGATCCCCGCTGCGTCTCCGACGCAGAATGCGTCCTAATACCAAGCGTGCTCATTCCACTTGAGGCCTTGAACATCTCACAGCTCAAATTTGCGATGACTTGGGCATTGTGACCTCATTCGAAAAGGGATTTCGCCTCAGGGAACAAAAGCGCAGCACTTGCCACAAGAACAAGTATGAAGATCTGCCGTGGAAAAGCAGGGGCCCTAATTACCTGATGAAACAAAACAAAATAAGTACTCGCCCTGCCGCGTTCAGCGTCGGCCTTACCCACCAAGTTACACTCGCTTTCCACGCCAGCAACTCGTTACTCCATTGCTGAGTGAGCATCCTTGATTTTGTAGACACGGCTGCGGGTCGATCGCGAATCCACAGCCATGATCGCTCGTAGTGCTACGATCTAGAGGGCGTCGCACGGCGGAGGGAGACAACAAGCAAGTTTCGGTACGTTTATATTCCCTTGGCTTAACCCTCGCAAAGGGCCAGAGTCGCGATGGGATCAGAGTGACAGCCCGCTGGAGCTATGGACTCGAGCTTGATGTGGATTCGTGCAGGTAAAGGGTGCCATCATCGTAGATCTTGGCAGCAGCACGGTCGTGCCAGACAAAAAGACGGTGTCTTCGAGCATGTCGTATGCTGTGTCGTGGACACAATGCCTCCAGATCTCGACCGGCCCATTTCTTCTCCCATGCTGGCTCTTATTCGACCTTTTTGCGAACCATGGCTGTTCGCATGGACACTTTACAAAGGTGATATGATTTCCCAACAATTGCAAGTCGGTACAAGTAGTGCTGATTGTAATGTATTGCGAACAGATATTCTCCCCTGCCCCTGGTTCAGTGGTTCAATTGGACATTGCGAGATTAGCGATCCAATCTCCCCTCCTTCTTGCTTCGAGTGCGAGCAATCATCAGATGCGTTTTCAAGTGGCGTTTCCCTGGTGTTAAGTAACGTATCCGTGAATTCTCTCTTCTTCTAAAGTCCCTCGTCCATGATCTCCAACGGACCAAATCTGATTTCATCGCCCCACCGTCTCGCCTCGAATTCATCAAGACCAGACTGGACATGCCTGAGAAGAGATAAGAACCCAAACACGCCTGACGGTGCTCAAACAAGGGTTCCGTTCGTGGAACTGCTCGTATCTCTCTCCTTTCGAGCCGAGCGTTTGGGCTTCCGATCTGGGTGCACCAGATTTCAATTTCTCCCTCCGCCACCTCCCACAGAGGATCAGCGGACTTCGAACTCTGCAACTCAAAATACAGCGGGGTCTCCAGCAAACGGGCTGATTGAATGCGTCCGACGAAGGAATTACGTAATTCATTATCTTGGAGGATGCTTTTTTTGAACCTGATTCAGGGTTCATGTTTTGGAATGTCAAACGGGGATTATTAAAGCTTACTTTGTGGTCGCCATCTAAATACATTTTACGCGTGTGTAAGAAGTGAGGAATCCAAACTATAACCGTATCTGTGCAAATATGCTCACGAGAAATTCAACATGGTCTCGATGAAATCGGGAACACCTTTGGAGCCTTCAGTAAGAAACTCACGCAGGCCGGGTGGAGTCATGTTCCGCATCGGGCGTTGTGGAGAAATTTACGCGTACTCGTTCACTGCGCCCAACGAGTCCTGCTCGAGTAGGCATCGACACCAGCGCCTGCCGCCAGCGTTTTGCCTTCATCTCGCACGGCCGTGCGCTGCTGGAGATTGCTGGCACGCCTCCAAGTCCGCGTGCAACATCCAACGATGTCGTGCGTTTTGGCCGCATGTTCCTGAAGCCAAAGCGGTGCGCGCTTTGCACCATGCACGACGACCTTGTCTGCAGGTTATGCGGGAGGGGTTAGGCGCGTGGTGGGGCGAGAGGAAGAGCGCGTCTGTCCCCGCCCACTTGCTGGCGACCGGTCGTGCAAGAAGGTGGACAAGACATTGGGCACGGGATGAATATTTATTATTGATATCGATGCGCGTGCACGTGCGTTCAACAAACTCTCCCTCTTGACAGTGGTGAGCCAAAAATATTTGAATGCGATGCCCATCACCCCGCCCAAATCGAACGGCGACATTCTACATAAGAATAGGACGATTCACAGATACATTTCGCCATATGCTCCCGAGGACAGTGCAATCTGGCAATCGCAACTTATTTCTTTTGATTGCTTGTTCAAAATTTTTCGCTGTGTTTTTCGATTCGATTCTTGTTATGTTATCTCGACATATTGTGGCGTCTACTCGGTCCTTCTTCGGCGCCATTGTCCTGCTTCTTAAGCTTCGGGGCCTGACGCTCGGTGTGGCGTGGCTGGGAGCGCGTAGCGTAGTTTGGCTGTATTATATTCACATCGCTGTCATTCGGCTATCATCATTGGGTTTTCTCTCCGCTTTCACCCTCCTGCTGCGAGCCCCGCCGGTTCATCTCCCTTGAGAGGTTGTAGACCCTCTCCATCGGGCGAGGCTTTTCCTTCTCGCTTGGGCGACGGCCATCCCTTTATAGGCGGCGTGAGTAGTAGATAGTACAAGAGTACCCCAGTCCATGTTCTTTCTTTCAATCTTCGCTGTCAGCGTGGGATGAAAGATTGCTGTCATTGCAGACGCCCTGAACCAATAACCCATGGTCAATGACAGAGAAGTGATTGCGTCCGAATCAACTAACCGTATTGGCTGCTCAAGCGGCAAGCTGTTGAGCAAGATTCCCTGGCCGCGGCGAAAGACACCCATTTTAAATTGACAGAGAAGTGATTGAGGGATTTGGCGCGGCAGCAGGGGGTGCCGAATGATCGCCGACATTCGAGCCGAACCACCAACTAATCATCTAAAACTTAACTGCGCAGGATCTGAAATGAAAAGGCCCCATATTTCAGAAACATTGGAGCTCGACGTTGGTCTCATACTGCGGCCCAGCTGTGAAATTAATAAACTGAGTTGAATGACTTTTGCACAGGTGTGGGAACAAATTCACCCAGAGCGAACTTTAAAGGCTTCAAACACACGCGATTTTATAAAGAGGAAGACACGGTGACTTCTTTTTTCTCCTTTACCTGACTCCCAATCAGAAAGGGTACTCTTTGTCACTCGTGAGTAAATTATATCTGTTGTTGCAATTGCGAGTGGTGCTGATCGTTTCCCAATCGCTGCGGACGGACTCAGGATGACATGCATGTTTCTGAGTCTTTCGTCGCACGGCTTCGCAGCACAATAGACGCTCGGCGCACTTAAATGAGGATCAACATCAGCACGACTTCTGGTAACCATCTGGCAGCCTGGACGCAACTGACCGGCGCTTGGTGGATGTATATAAGTCGGTCATCCACGTCCTTCTGTCAAGCGCTTGCCCTCTCCGTCACGAGTAAGGTCCCTGCACAGATGGCGGAAATGGTATGACCTTTTCTGTCGCGGTGTTCTGTCCTTCTTTACTAATCAGATACAGACCACTCCGAGTGCTGCTTTAGATGATCATGTACATGTGCCGGCGTCTGCGCAAGGCTTGGCAAGCGATACAGATATATCTGGTGTTGGAAATACAGTGAGTCCATGAAACTTGGTATTCAACTGAATATTGACTGGACTGATCAGGGACAGCATCTTGTATCATCGGGTCTGCCGATCCCAATGGCCTCAGCAGGGAACAAACACGAGAATCCAGAGGATTTAGTGCGTGCATAAATTGAGTCTTCGCTATGAAGCTTGACATATTGTGCAAGGATTGGCAAAATCAAGAAAAATACTGCGAATGCAACAACATTTACCTGCCTTCCAGGCAGCCTTCAGTCTTCTCCCTGACATCCTTTGGGCTGGTCATTCTGTACCTGTGCAGCAACAGACCCTCCGCAGGCTCAATATTCCGGATCTGACTTCAACTACTGTGCTAACATACATCAAACTGTCCCAGTTTCGTGCTGCAGTAGAAACTCTGGAGCAAGGACTTGCTGTCATATTTCAAAAAATGCTCCAGTTGAAGGCAGATGTTAGTGGACTGCCTCCCGATCAGGCTCAGAGATTATCACATCTATCATCACAGCTTTACAGTGGAACATTCACTGATCCATTCAACATTGTTGAAGAGAGAAACAGACTACTCAACGACATTCACAGACAACCAGGCTTTGAAGATTTTATTTTTTCAAAGTCCTATAATGATCTCTCTAATGCATCCCATGGAGGTCCAGTGGTGATTCTGACGAGTCATGAAGCTCAATGTGATGGAATAATCCTCCTCACTCCAGCTTCAGATCCAGTCCATGTTCCTCTTCACACTGTAACACTGGAACTGCTCAAATCACAGAAAGAGTTGCTGAAAGATTTGCTTGATCACCTCAATGTCCGAAATGGAAACCAAGCATCATCTTCAAGACTCTTTGGGAATACTGAGGACTTGACCAAATCCACTCAGAAAGGCTTTGAAGATATATTTCACTGGCTCTGGACCCATGTCGTGAGCCCTGTTTATCAGGTTTTAGAATTGGTCAGTACATGCACTGGTATTTGATTGGTCGAAATTGATGTGTTACTTCCTAGCATGGAATTTCGAACGGCAGACTCTGGTGGCTGCCAGTGGGTGAATTTGTGGGACTGCCTTTGCATGCAAGCTCCCCTACAGATGAATTCATTCATTCATACACAGCAAATCTAGGATCTCTTCTTCATGCCTATGCCAAAAGTTCTTCAAATACCCCACCCAAATTGGCTGTTATTGGTGTAACTCACATTGATTCTAATGGCAGTGACTCTTTGAAGGGTGTAGGGCAGGAAGTCGAGAAAATTGCCTCTACTGTCAAAGAGCCCTATCATGTTCATCACCTTGTTGGAGAACGGGCAACCATGGATGCCGTGAAACTTCAACTACAGGAATGCTCTTGGGTTCATTTGGCTTGTTCTGGAGGTCAAAATCCGATTGATCCAACCAAAAGCCATCTCAGGCTGTATGATGGCAATTTGGATCTGGAGACAATTCTTCGTATGCATCTCCCAAATGCACAGTTTGTGTTCCTTTCAGCACCCGAGACAGCTATGGGAGATGCTGAACTTGTGAATGAATCCTTTCACTTAGCGGGTGGATTCATTGCTGCAGGTTTCAAAAGTGTGATAGGAACTATGTGGACCATGAATGATGTGGATCGTCCAATGGTTGCAGAGATTGTATACTCTCACCTGTTCCGCGAAGGTCAACAGCCTCAAGGTAGTGACACTGCCAAGGCTTTACAGCTTGCAATCCAAGAGTCCAAGAATAGAAAGGTCCCTTATGAACGATGGGTACCTTTCATTCACATAGGAGTCTGATACCGTATTTCAGATACTCGGTGTAGTTGTATTACTTGTGACATGTACACCACTAAAGTCCTTAAAGTATTTTTCCTTACTGTAAGGGGAAATTCATTCAAAACAAAGTAAGGTTTCAACTCTTTACAGTTAAGCATAAACTAAACTTGTTGGGTGAGGCCACAGTAATGTGCGTGACGTGACTCGTACGCGAAGGGTATTTTATATACTCATTTTTTTTTTTTGCATATTATTATTCCACATTTACTACTGAGTCACTGTCAGCGACAGACGCAGCGAGCTATATCACAAAATATAGACCAGAGAGAATACTTATACGTGCCTTCGCAAGTCACATTTGTGTAGCATGATTGAGGTAAGATGGAAGTGGCATAACCAGTAACTGTCAGAATGACCGAACGAGCGGCAAATTCTGCGGCAAAGCCCCTTGCCGATCAGGCTGTGGTGCGGCGATCAAGTCTTCGGCATGCCATCATCCCGAGGTTCTCTCACGCTTCTTCGGCCTCGTACATCGGCGCCTATTTTTTTCTTCTTGCTTTCCGCCCCCACATTCGACATGGCCCTCTGGGCATTCCTAGAACCCAGCAACCGAAACAATCCCGTCGACTTGGCTCCTCGCTAGCTCACGAGACCTACCCGATGCAGAACTTATTATAATACTCTTCGCAGACTTAACAAAAGCAAGGACGCTATGCATGAACAGCGCTCTAATCCTCTTCGTAAAGTTTCATTATTTCCCTCAGCTTAGCAGCTTTCGACCTGACACTACCCATCCTCGAGAGTAAAGTCAGTACAGTCTCGCCTCGAATTCATCAAGCCTGAACTGGACATGCATGAAAAGAGATAAGAATCCAAACACGCCTGGCGATGCTCCAACGAGAGTTCCGTTCTCGGTGCACAAGGTTTTAATTTCTCCCACCGCCACGTCCCACAGAAGCTCAGCGGACTTCGAACTCTGCAGCTCAAAATACAACGGGGTCTCCAGAAAACGGGCTGATTGAATGCGTCTGACGAAGAAGTTCATTCCTTATCTTCGAGGATGCATTTTTTGAACCTGATTCAGGGTTCATGTTTTGGAATGTCCCACGGGGATTATTAAAGCTTATTTTGTGGTCACCATCTAAATACATTTTACGCGTGTGAAAGAATAGGAATCCAAACCATACCCATATCTGTGCAAAATGTGCAAATCGATTACAGTAGCAATCGATTGAACCGCGAAATGTCAATGTAAGACCGGCATGCTCACGAGAAATTCAACATGGTCGTGATGAAATCGGGCAAGCCTTTGACGCCTTCAGTAAGCAACTCACGCAGGCCGGGTGGAGCAAACAGAGTCATGTTCCGCATCGGGCGTCGTGGAGAAGCGGTCGACAGGGTATAACCTCAGCATGAGATCCCAAAGCAGTCGGTTTACTCGAACAATTTCCACCCGTTGCGAAGCGGTGTTTGAGTTGAAGAGTATGAAGAGTGAAATTGAAGGCAACAGATGATACTTGAACGAGTTGAGTACTCAATGCTTAGCTGCCGTTTTCGGACCGAGCTGGTCACGCAGACGCCGTGCTCGGAATGCTCGGAGAACGGGTCATTCGCGTGGTACGAGAGATAACAAGCCAGATCTCGTTGAACCTGGAAACCAAAAAATCTCGGGTCATCCGCAGAAGAGTGTTCAGAAATGGCGCAGAACATTGCACTATTTCTACAAACGGTCATTGAAGGAGACGTTGGGCAAGAAACTGGGTGGAACCTCAATACTAGAGGAACACCGGTATCTTAAGGTGCCTGCTCCGCCTGTATATACCGGCGTAGCGGACGTTGTAAAATTTGATGAGCACTTCCTCGCGACTACGCGATGGATGCAACTCCAAGGCATGGGAGGGCCTGAGAATGACCAACGTTGCATTGTTACCCACGGATTTTACCTGGGAGGAGCAGCGCGGGTCTGGTACGAATCCCAGGTTATAGGGCAACATCGTGTCAAGACCGATTGGACGTACCAGGACTTCATTCTGGGGCTATTTGATCGGTTCATTGATACGGCCAGCGTGCAGCGGGCAACCGATAACTTTTTCACCGCAAAATATTCCAAAGACATTGGAATCATGGGGCTGTACTACGAACTTATGACGGCCGCGCGCAGGATGATTAAGCGCCCTGATTCTTATACATTCAAGACAAACTTGGTGTCTAGAATGCCTGAGAAGATGGTGCAAGGTCTTTTGTTAAAAGACATCAGTGCTGAGTATAGCACAATAAATCAGATTCTCGATGCTGCTACCGAATGGGAATGGAAAAGAACGATGGAAGAGCGGTATCGAGAACAAGCGAAGTTCCGTACGCATATGGCGGCGGGAACATCGGGTAAAGAGACACACGGCAAGGAGCATTTTGGACATATGGAAATTGGAGATCAAAAATTCCGTATTGTCCGGAAAGCGCTCGGCCGGGTAGAAAATGATTCGCCACGGCGGGATTTTCGACCCGATGGAAGGCGCGTGATACCGCGACAAACTCCTATAGCACGACCCGGAGCGGGTCGCGATGGGGGAGGGGCGCGGTACAACAATAACAAGCCAACACAGGGAGCTCAGCATCCGAAAGCAAGCGGTGCTAAGACAGTGGCGTGTTACGGCTGCGGAGGCCCGCATTATCACAGCGAGTGTCCGCACCGGAAGCAGCGGGGACCGGTTATGTTCGCTGGTCGGGAGATAGTAGATGAGGAGAAAGGACCGGCTGATGGAGCTCCGCAGGAGGGAAATGCTCCGGAACATCTGAGGCAAATGGCCGAAGATGTGGATGAATCTGCTGAGTCGCCATCACAGATGGAGGAACAATATGACTCGGATTTCACACTTGAGGAATGCAGCGAGTATTCATCATACGGGGATGATGAACGATGTTTCCAGATACGGGAGGAGGATGACTCGGATGATTTGCCATTCCTCCAAGAAGTGGAGGACAGCGACGACGAGTCAGATTCAGAATCCGGGTATGGCATTAACTTTGAGGAGCTCTTTGAGGAGTTGGATGAGCTCTCGCCTACGGTAATGGCTGGAGAATCATACGACTCGGAAGGGTCCGAGTATGAGTTATATGACCTTGATCGGTTCAAAACTGATTCACTTAAGGGTGAAGGTGATGAACAAGATCCGACTCCCAAAGAGATACCTAGAACCAGAAAGCCAAAGTACCAACCCACGCTTGCGGAAATGGGTTTGTTTGGGGTATGTGATGACTACTCGGATGACGAGTTCATCACGGAAAAAGATGTGGACATCCTGGCCGAGTATATACAAGATTAGTGGGAGTGGGAGTCATCGAGTCGCACTGATGGTATTCGAGTCGCACTTTTGTCCATCAAAAAGTGCGACTCAGTTTCCCGAGTGCGACTGGTTCCCCGACGGCTTTGATGGGAACAAGATTGGCGCGCGTTGTGCCGACGTTTCGGCTACAGATACCAACTCCTCATCACAACAAGACGGACCTCCGCTTCGCTGCGGTATTCAGAAGTCTGAGATGAATTCTTAAGAATATTATTGTGTGCAACTGTTGCAAAGAGGTGTCACAATCGGAAAGAAAAGGATGGTAGACACAGAGTAGTGAGTGAATGAAATACGAGAAGAAGTAATGGGATACAGTGTCTGAGATGCACCGAGAAAGCTGCAGTGAATAATGGATCCAGAGCACAATAAGAAGAGTCGGTGAAGGGCGGCGATTGCATCGGAAAGTGAGTCGGAGTGAGCACAAACGACGGCGAGCAACGAGGGAGCAAATGAGATTAATGCCTGCTACGATCATGGCCAGAGAAACCAGAATAATTTGAGAGGAGTAAGCAACAGGGGACAAAAGGAGTGGCTGGAAAATGGTTTGTTGAAGAAATGCTAGCAAACTGAGTAGCCAAGGAAATACCCCAGAACTAGTAGAGTGTTTTTGTGTTGAATCAGAGAAGAGGATCATTTCCAGCAGCAGACAGAAGCGTTGAGATATCAGAGCTATGATTAATCCCAAAGAAAATATTGCAATTCCAGTTTTGAAGTTGAGGAAAAGTGGGCTAAAGATTGCCAGTCCGAGGGAAAGGCGCGCTTTTATATCTTGAGTATCTTCCGGCTGGACTACGTAGTCCACCGGCAGAATTAGGTAGGCTGCGCCGCAGGCATTACCAACTGCGATGAACTGTGTTCTGTCAAGAAACAACTGCACGTAGGTCAGCTGCTCAGCTGCAAATGAAAAGGCAATGTTGTGTTGAAAAAGCACAAGAAATCAATAATGAACAAAAGACGAACAGTAGAGAGAGATGAAAGGAGCATGAATACAGTGGGAAATAACACAGCCGAGAAACCATTTCTTAGGACTCGAGGTCAGCTGAGGATCCCGATGGAAGGCGGGTCAGACTGCACGATGGTCAGTTGATGTTGGAGAGTGAGGACTAGGAGAAAGCAAGGGAATACGCTGAATGGAGATGAAACCAAAGAGATACAAAGAATCGCCGAGGTAATCGTTGAAGAACAGTTAATCATCGGCACTGAGCGGAGATTGATTGTGCATCAGTGCATCAGTCGCACTGCCGATGCATTTGCCATCAGTCGCACTCGGTAGCAGAGTTGAGTCCCATTAATGGGACTGAGTCGCACTTTCCAAGTACTGGTGTGGGACTCGTCGGGTCCCACTCCCACTAAAATCGTTGTTACTCATCCTGGCCCGTGAGATAGCAGCTCAGCTCAAAGCTGGAGGCACGCCTCAAGAAATCGTTGAGTATTTTGCAGCCGTGCGCCCAGGAGATAGCGTGGCTGGCTCGACAATGAGTCAGAAACGTCCAGTTTATTTGAAGCGATCAAAAATTGCACGTCCGCGACCCGCAAGAACTAAGGCAGAGAATTTCTGCCTTACAGCATACGTCGAAGTTAATGGCGTGAAAGCATTCACGTTATTTGACTCGGGGTGCACCACGGAGGCCTGTAGCCCTGATTTTGCACGAGTTGCAGGGATACAGGTATTCCCCATCCAATCTGAAATTACCCTACAATTGGGTACTGCAGGAAGTCGGTCAAAAATCAACCATGGCGCAATTGCCCTGCTCGAATATGATGATATTAAATCCGATGAATATTTGGATATTGTCAATTTGGATCAATTCGACTTGATTATCGGCACCAAGTTTCTTCGGAAGCACAAAATGGCGCTTGATTTCAGCCGAGATACGATTATGGTCGCGGGGGTGCCCTCTACTACACTGTCTGTCACCGCTGAAGTATCGGAAATGGAACGCCGAAATGCGGCGCGCCGTTTGGAACGAGAAAGTCGACAATGACGCCAGGATGCAGGTGCTGCTAGCTCTGCACCTGCAGAATCGGTGGCGGCAGAGCCCGCACGGTCACGTCAAGGAGCTACACGAGACGGAAAGGTATCGTGGGTTGAGATCGCGGATGAGGAAGAGTATTATGGCGAGATGGGTAATGGTTCTACGGCGCCAGATCACCCAGTTTCCCCAGTGCTGTTAGAAGAAACAGGCGAGATCATTGATAAAGATGGTGTCGTTCACCCGGAAATTGTAATGGAGTTTTCTCGCTTATATTTTCCCGAACGATACTCAGCAGAGCAATCGAGGGAAAGAGCGCGGAAAAAGGCGGGGAAGGCACCACCAATTACAATGGAGCCTGCAACCCCATTAGTGTTGCCAGTAGAAGTGAAAGAGCAGTTGGCCCAGATATTTCGGGAAGCTGCCGAAACACATATACAGGAAATTGCAGCCGGGGAAGTGACATACACTGAGGACGACATTCCACGGCTTCGTGAACGATGGATGGAAATCAGTGTAGACATCATGTCGGGCGTTCCAGAAAGGATGCCTCCCATGCGCACTGTTAATCATCGTATACCTTTAATTGATGAAGAGCTGTTGTATCATTATCATCTGCCAAGATGCCCAGATGCTATGAAATCGCAATTGAGCGAGAAAATACAGCGGTATACAAGAGCGGGTTGGTGGGAGCCAGTGCAGACAGATCAAGCAGCGCCGATGCTGTGTATTCCCAAGAAAACGGGATTACTCCGCACAGCAATAGATTGTCGGAAACGGAATATGAACACCAAGAAAGATGTCACTCCGTTTCCTGACCAGGATGAGATAAGAATGGACTGCGCGCGTGCCAAGTATCGGTCCAAGATCGATATGTCAGATGCATATGAGCAGATTCGCATTGTAGCAGAAGATGTTTGGAAAACTGCGTTTGCTACAGTGTACGGTACGTATGTCAGTCACACCATGCAAATTGGAGACTGCAACGCACCTGCAACTTTTCAACGAATCATGACGATGGTGTTCCAAGAATTTATTGGACGCTTCGTGCATGTTTATCTTGATGATATATTCATCTACTCGAATACAATTGAGGAACATGAAATTCACCTTGGTAAAGTGTTTAATACACTTCGCAAGAATGAGTTTTATCTGAAAAAGGAAAAATGTGACTTATATTCCAAGCGTTTAGATTGCCTGGGTCATATTATTGACGACAAGGGGCTTCACGCTGATGCCGACAAAATGCAGAAAATTCGAGAATGGCGGACACCACGTTCATATAACGATGTTCAGCGGTTTCTCGGGCTAATACAATATCTGGCACAATTTCTGCCAGATATTACTGCATATACAGGTCCACTAGCAGCCATGACAAGGAATGGAGCACCGTTCGTGTGGAGGCCGATTCATGAGTCGTGCTTCCAGACGATCAAACTAATCTGCTGTAAAACAGCGATACTGGTCCCGATTGATCCCACTAAGGATGAACCTATCTGGATAATTTGCGATGCTTCGGTTTCAGGAGTAGGTGCAATGTATGGACAGGGTCCCACCTGGCAGACATGTCGCCCGGCGGGATTTATGTCTAGGAAATTTACGTTAGCCCAACACAACTATCGGGTGTTTGAGCAGGAGACTCTTGCAATATTAGAGGCACTGCTCAAATGGGAGGATAAACTAATGGGCTACCGGGTGCATGTGGTTACGGACCATCAAGCACTTGAGTTCTTTCACGTTCAGAAAAGACTGTCTAGCCGTCAGACTCGGTGGATGGAATATCTTTCTCGATTTGACTTTGATATTCGGTATATCAAAGGAGAATTGAACAAGGGAGCCGATTGTCTTTCTCGGTACTACGAGAATGACTACTGGGATGAAAGTCACCACAGCTCCGAGTATGTTAACGCGGATATTCGGCTCGACCCCGCACTCGACGATATCCCTTGGGATCGTCGGTTAGAGGTTGAATCGGATGAACGGTTACTGGCAGCTGCGGAGATCAATGGCCCGCGGCGAAGCTCGAGATTACAGGCACTACAAAATAAGGTGGAGCCGCGGGACCTCGAGGTTGAGGAAATGGAGAAGGCTGCGGAGCCATGTCTGGAACCAGTAGCAGACATTGATCCGACGGTTTTTGGGTCATGAACACGCGATGAAGGAGTGCCGCACGCAGGGGAATTAGACGTAGAATGGCGGCGGGCGATTACTGAGGGGTACGCAACCGACGTATTCTTCAGTAAAATATTAGCACGGCCGAAGGATTTCAAGTCATTTAAGCTACGGGATGGAATCATTTATTCCAGGAATCGTGGACGCGAAGAAGTAGTCTGTATCCCAGATGCAAAAATAGGGGAGAAGACTATTCGCAGTACGATCATAGAGCAGTCTCATGCCGTGCTAGGACATTATGGTCCGCAGCGCACGGGGGATTACATTCGTCGGTGGTATTGGTGGCCTCGGATGTCTGCGGAAACCCACAAGTTTTGTGATGAATGTCGCACTTGTGCGGCTTGTAAACCCTCGAATCAAATGCCTGCAGGCAAACTTCATACGCTACCGATTCCGACAAAACCGTGGGAGTCGGTATCAATGGATTTTGTGGGGCCATTCCCGAAATCAATGGGATTTAATTATCTGTGGGTTGTGATGTGCCGACTAACATCAGCGGTGCATTTAATCCCGGTAAATACCACAACAAAAGCAACGGAGCTCTCGAGTATCTATGTGCGCGAGATCGTGCGGTTACATGGTTTACCAAGGTCCATAGTGTCGGACAGGGACTCCAAATTTACGTCGAGTTGGTGGCGGGAGGTTCACCGGCTATTGGGTGCGAAACTGTTGATGTCAACAGCGTTTCACCCGCAGACGGATGGTGCTACCGAGCGCGCTAACCGCTCGGTAGTCCAAATGTTGCGGTCAATGGTGCAGCCTGACCAGAAAGACTGGGTGGAGAAACTGCCCCTGGTTGAGTTTGCAATCAATGCCAGTATCAGCGCATCGACTGGTTACGCACCATTTGAGTTGACCGGGGGATATATGCCCATAATGCTGCGGGAAATAACTGCCGATGTGAAACCACCTCCTGGGGTGCGTGCATTTGCAG
This sequence comes from Mycena galopus ATCC 62051, assembly GCA_014925785.1. Classification (NCBI taxonomy): domain Eukaryota; kingdom Fungi; phylum Basidiomycota; class Agaricomycetes; order Agaricales; family Mycenaceae; genus Mycena; species Mycena galopus. The sequence goes on from WIQG01000296.1 coordinate 130,218, forward strand.
AGCGGGCATTGCGCAATTTAGCCGAGGCACACGATGCGTTAATTGCGGCCCGAGTATTTATCACAGCGCAAGCGAATAAACGTCGCAGTGATGAGCCGAATATACCAGAGGGTACGCTGGTATATCTATCCACGAAAAACTTGGCGTTGCCAAAAGGACGGGCGAAGAAATTACTGCCGTTATTTGTCGGACCGTACTGGGTGCAAAAGGCGTTTCCGGACTGCTCGGACTATGAACTCGAGCTTCCGGAAGTGTTGGCAGCACGACGGGTGCACAACATATTTCACGTCAGTCTGTTGAGACCATATGTGGAAAGCAGTGACACGTTGTTTCCAGGAAGGGAACAGCCCGGCGCGTATGATTTCGGTGCCCCAGCGACTGATGAGTGGGCGGTAGACGCTATTGTGGCTCACCGTTGGAGCGGGAAACAGGTGGATTTTCACGTGAAATGGAACCTGGGAGATACTACCTGGGAGCCATTTAATTCAGTGAAATTACTTGCTGCTTTAGACGAGTACTATACGCTTAGTGTAAGGGCTCGTACGCCTTTATACTCTTAAAATACCCCGAAGTAAACCTAGCAACGTTTTTATACGAAAGCGATAGATGTACTTGAGGTGGTAAGAGTAAAGATGTAAGAGTTCCGATAATACAAGTAAATAGCAAGTCTTTTATACTATGCGCTACGCCAGTGATGCCAAACATTAGTAACCTAATGCGACGCGTGTCCAACTCCAGTAAGCGTCCACGACGCCTTACATGGTCAGACTTTATCAAGATTAACGCTCGGTAGAATATATTCTGGATATATTGAAAATATATTCATAGTCAGCTATCAAATATGAATATGGTATGCTACAGATACGATACGACTCTGAGTGTGAATATGATATGGATATGAATACAATACGCCATTTGGCATATTTATATCATATTTGGCCGCTGGTGATCTGTTTGCGAGTGGCAGTATCAGAGGCTGTGCTTGATCCTCGCCTTCACTTGGTGGGTAAGGCCGACACTATGCGCGGCAGGACGAGTACTGATTTTTTCCCCTTCTGCTTTTTGTCCTTCTAAAAGGGGCAAAAGTCCCGAAAAAGATATTTGTTATTTTGCTGATGTATCACGGAATGAAAGAAACCCACCGAATGTGGCATGAACAGCAGGCGTGAGACAAGGATAACATGCAAGGATATTATTCACATGCCCCTGCGAACCTGTCTGACCATGAACAGAACAAAGAAAGGCAGTGTGAAATGAATGTACGCGAAGGCAAGAAGCACGCATAATTGTTGGAGATAAAAAACCGCCGCGGTATGAATTCTGCAAAGAATTTTAACAATTAGTGACGAAAGGAAGGCAAGAGGAGCAATGGAGCAGGGAGGAAAAAGAGCGGAGAGCAATGGAAGTGAAGACATGACCCGTAATCCGTGGGGAGAGATAGATACACGCACCCACAAACCACAATCCCAAGCCCACCGAAACCCGACGGTGAGCAGCCTTGCTTTGTTATATGGACTTGCCACGACGTAGGGGTAAGAGTTGCGTGGGATTCAAGCGAGTGCAAGGCTGACAGGAGCAACGCTGAGAGCCATTGCAAAACTTTGGGGTAGTCAACAAGAATTTTGGAGTCATAGGTGCCCAGCCACGCACCTTCAGCAGTTCTCTCGACTTCAATTGGGGTTAAAGTGTGGATCAGACTGGGTAGGAATGGGAAACCGTCAGCAAAAAGATTCTGGGCAGAAAACCGCACACCAACGGCCCTTGTTAGTACCCACGCGCTCGTGGCCCAGGTCAGAGCCATGCGTGACGTGGGGGCACGACAAGTAGCTCAGGAAGGCAGATACGATGACATACCATGGTTTTAAGACCCCTCCACGGCCTCAGGCCCGGCCGTTGCGCTCCAGGGCACCCTTTTGGTAAAAAATGCGAAAAGAGGGGTATTTGGGCTTTAAGCGTGCGAAGAGGGCTTGAGGGAGGGAAAAAGTTGGATCAGAGCATGTCTGAAGATCGTAAACATTGTTTGAGGTAACATCGAAACTCGAAGAGGGGCACGAAAGACGAGGAAGTCAATGGGAGATATGCTAATAGCGATGGTTGCTAGGGATATCAAACCAATTGTTCGAAGGGAGGAAATTTGAAATAAACTGTGGTCACTGGTCGGCGTTTTCGGCCGATCACCGACAAACCGATGTGCTCCGGCCTCCAGGAAATAAGCGCACTGGCGGTTTTGGACTGGAAACTCACAATCAAGTCACGCAAAGGGATGGAGGTCGTTGCTATATCAGAATAAAAGGAACTGCAACAAATTTAGGAACGATAAGATTTAAGAAACTTGTGAGAAGAAAATCGGAATCGATTACGTAACAGAATTTTGTACAGCCACTAAATACATCAGTACCATTTGCTGATGTTTTAGGCTCAAGGATGTTCCGGCTAATGAAATAAAGATTCAGATCACAAGAATCTAATGAAAATAGACACAGCCACTATTTTGCGTAGTTGAGATAAATGCTACAGGTAGTGGCAAGGTCTGCAAAAGTTGGCGTACCAGATTATTAAGAACAATTACATAAGTACTCGTAACCATTATCGACCAATTCAGCTTCCATGCAGCCCCGCTGTACTGGGAATAAGCTGCCGCGACGCCGAAAAAGGCCAGGCACATGGACTACGAGCACACGAATTCTCTCTCCTCGCTGCCCTCTGCGGCCCAGCCCTCTGCTCTCACCCTTCGTCACTGGCACAGCGTCGCTTCACGGCCACGTGGCCCGTGTCGGTTCCCCAGCTTCCCCTCCGTCTTCAAAGTTGTGCGTTGCAGCGCCTCGTCGTGATCGGCCTTGTGGAGGAGTGTACCGGTACATCTCGACCTCCTGTCGCACACCCCACCCGCCCAGTACCTACCCCAAGCTGCGGACAGAAATCGGATGAGGAGACAATGCTCTCCTCCGCCTGGCTCGCGACCCAGCACAGAGTGTTTCCGGGGAAAGCCATGACCGTCTAACATGTGCCTACTGACACGCTGCTTTTGAGCGTGGGCGGTCACACTGCCTATTTTGGTAACACCGGGCTCAAGTGAAGGCCATCAAAGGAACGGCGTTCCTACCATAGCAACCAAGCTTTGGGTTATATAAGACGGTGGACAGAGACTGCTGAGCTGACCACCTTCGAATCCCTCTCACTTGCTCCGAGTCAAATTTCGTGGCGTCAGCCCAGTATTCGCTAATCATGAACAGACATCGCTTGAAGCGTTCACCGAGTTACATAAAATTGAGGGACGTTGGAAGGCATACTTCCGACATCAGGAAAAACCTACTTTGGTAAATTTCCTCCAATTTTGTTTGGGCCTCCCAAATTAACTGAAACCAGGGTAATCCAGGGTAATTCATCAAATTACTGAGATTACCCCTGATTTCCCTGGTTAGATTGCATTCACCCTTTCAAATGCATGCTACTTTGCAAGAAAATAGTTTTGTAGAATTGGAATGAATCTAGTCCACTTCATACAAGTATCGGAGGCTTTTGCAGTGGGAGCTTGAGAATGTTGACCAGAGCATTAGAAAGTTCCAAGTCCGTAGCCGAACGTAGCCGAACATAGCCGAACGTGATGTCCGGTAGATCAACACACGTGGGCTAAGATGGTTGACTTTGATCGTATCCACAACAAATGTAAACGTCTTTCTTCCTTTCCCCCCACCATCCTCCTGCTTCCCTCGCTCGCGTTCTCCCCCCAAGTCAGTGTGTGTCAGTTGCGCCGATCCGTAAAGTTTGTAGGGTGCATCCATCCTCTTCTCATATTCCACATCCGGCTAATTCGCTCTTAGTTGCAGAGTGTCGACAACTCCACGCGCTTCGGCACTTCTTGCACCAGACCTGGCGCTTGCCTTCTTCGGGCTACCCTGGTCCATATGGCCCCCTGCCGCACCGCCCGGTGGAGGCTTCGCGGCCCCAGGCGGGCATGGGATCCTGCCGGGCGCTGATCCGCAGTACGCTCCTCCCTCATTCCTTCTCTGTGTACAAAGGGAAGACGGACCTGATTCGGTATTTGGGTAGGCTGTGGAGCTGGTTCCAATCCGTCGACATGGACAGATCGGGCTCGATCACCGCTGAGGCACTGCGTGCGTGCTTTAACGGATACTATCACAAATCTTTTGATTAATCCCCTTACAGTGCAGAACGCGCACTGCTCAACGGCGACTGGACCCCCTTCGACCTCGACACTGTCAAGCTGCTCATGACCCTATTCGACATGGACCGCACCATCACCTTCGCTGAATTCGCCGGTCTCTGGGTGTCTTCCACCACTTTGACCGCGACCGCTCCAGTTCCAGTCCTCGCGCAGTTTGGGTTTAATTTGAGTCCCCAGTTGCTGGTGCTTGTGGAGAGGAAGTATGGTGAGTTTGCCTTTGATTTGTTCGTTCGTTCGTCATCCCCTTGTTCCTCCGCCCTCCCCTTGAGGGCGGAGCAGTTTCCTTTGGCGTCTTCTTGCTTTCCTTCCGTTGATTAATTGGCATGACAAGTGCTCACTAGACCGGCCCTGCCCGCGGCCGTCACGGGTCCATCAATCCACCACTGACACCGAGCTGCCCACTATCATCCACGCCAGCGCCGACGTCATTCCTAGTATACCGCTCTGTTTTGTGCTTGAGCCGCAAGGTGCGCACGCCCTTCTCTCCGCCCTGCTTCATATTTTTCCACACACATATACGTGCTTGCCATCAACTGCGCTTCCTAAACGCCGCCGACTGAGCAGGTGTGTTGTTTTAGCAATGCTTCCCAATCCACCCAATGCTGATGTCTCCCCGCACAGAGCCTGCGACCGACATTGGTAAGCTCTGGTATCATATGCCTACGCATTCTAAGAGGACCCTTAAATTATAATTATGGTACCATGTTCATCACTAGTCTAGTTGTATGTAGTGTACTATGTTTCTCATTACCTTTTCAATAGACTGTTACTTTTTGCTTTTCCATTGCGAGCCGATGCCCGACCCAGCATAACATTCAAGCAGTATCCAGGTCAAAAAGCGACAGAATATTCAACGAAAGTCCCCCAAATTACCTCCAAATTAGTGGTAACTTGACGGGGGGATCACAAGACAGGTAATCAAGCAAATCCAGGAAATCTGACCAAAGAGGCCTAACTTAGGGGAAATTAGGGCCAAACCCGCCAAATTGGCAAAGGAGGGTTTTCCTGATGGACCCTCTTCTCTCAGTGCTGTCTGCAGATCGGCCCCATGATTCCGGGGAGTATAAAAAAGGTGCGCTCCAGCTACACCATCCTCGCGATATTGTCACATACTTCCGTAGAAGCAAAAATGTCTCGGCTGAGCTCCACTAGGCGGCTGAGCATACTGTCCTTAGGTCTTCACTCCGTGCTCGTCGCGATTCATATTGCTCTTCTCGTGGTGTGGTTCGGGGGATTCGAGAACCGAGTTGTTTTCGCCGTGGAGAGCGAGCCTTTTGTTTCTCGAGGCATCAAGGTGGTTTCCACAACATTTGGAACGGTACGCCGCATTGAATTGCCCCCTCCGATGATTTTTGAGCATTTGCCCTCAGATTTATTCCGCTCTACTGGTCTTCGTAACGCAAAAACTCGTCCTTCGACGCAACTTCCACAAAAGCCAAACACTGACTGCGACCCATGACAGTCTCTTGGCATGGACCGGCCTTGGTTCTGCTCTTGTCCGCCTGTGGCAACAGAAGACAATCCCCGCATCAATAACGGGTGTCCTTTCTGCCCTCGTATATCTGGCGAACATTTTGGTTCTACATGTCACATTTCCGGGATTGCTGGCCCTTGATTCAGTCTTTCTCAATACTTCAGTTTCTGTTACCACGCAAGGCCTTCCGGTTTCAATTTCTCAGGTTACGATCTATCCAATCAGAGTGATCGACTGAATGCCATGTGTGTTACGAAATTCCCCGGTATCATACATGTGCTTAATTGTCCACAGGAGCAGTGCAGGGCAATATGCGATGGGTTCCCTTGCGTCGCTCCCGTTCCTCAGCATGGACGATACCGTGGGGCTCCACAGAGGAACGCTTTACGATGTGTGGTTGAACAATACGGCGGCAACAGGTCTCGCCTCTGTGAACGCCACAGGTTTCAACGTTAGCTGCGGCTATTTACCGATTGCACCCTTTGGCTTCGAATTCCCGTGCCCGTGTTTCAATCTTAACGGCACTAAATATTCACTTGGCCTCACAGGTAAGTTCTTCGTTACCAGTGAACTAATATTGAACATCATGATAGACCCCAACCTCGTTGCACCGTTGCACTATACTGTCGAAGGTGAATTCCGTTCAACAATAAATGGCTGCCATCAACCCCGTGCTAGACAGTATTAATGTTACCTACTATGACTCTCTGGTGTTTCCTGCACCCTCGATATTCTACAGCCCCATCCCGATCTTGGATTCAAATAACCAAACTGGGACTTGGGTGAATCTAAGCAGCTCCATCGGCGTGCGAGAAATCCAACTTTTTCGCTGCTCGGTATCACTGGTCCAACAAACAGCAATCCTGAATTCGACAACACGTGAAATTGTCTTGGTTGAACCCGTCATCAATAGAACAACTTCCACATGGCAGCCATTCGACGGAGGTTCCCCTGATTTCTCTGACATCGCTTTTGCATACCCTCAAGGTTTCTTGGATATCGTGCGTTATCAGCCCACGGTCTCCGGCGCCTAAGCTCATTCACGTAGAGGGAAGCGTGGTATTCTGCCATGCCGCCTGCGGCGCCTCCCCCTCAACTGATAGCAAACACACCGGCTTCTGTTGCAGACATGTTGGTACCCACCCTATTACCGCGGCCGGTGGTTTTATTCTTGTTTATCAATCAGGGCCTTGCTTCAGCAATTAAATCTGTTCCCATTAAATACCACTTGGCAGAGAACCATTTATCTGCATGAACTCGAGAACCAATTAGCGAATCTTGTGGCTTCGATGTTTTGGACCCGTAAGGTTCGAATTTTATCATTTTTCATGCTCATATACACTCAACAGTTGGACATGTCCCACCGCTGCCTGGGTATAATCCCTCGAATTCGACTACAAATTCCTCCCCTCTCAATGTTTCTCTTCTCGCGGGCAATGCTAGGGTGGAAGAAATGATCCTTCAAGTACGGTTGAATGTAGGTCATTTGAACATTATGTTATTAAACTCACAGGCCCTAACAGTTGAATGTCATCGCGGTATAGACCCCACCAATCCAATAAACATTTGCACTGACAAATTTCAGATCATAGGAGGTCTATTGACCTCTATGGTACTCATGTCTCTCACACTCCAATTTCTAACCTTTGCCAAAACCACCCACTCCGATGTACAACCTGACGGGGTGAACATGTTACACAGTATCTAGTTATATCGTAACCATCCTGAACTCCATGCATGCCTGAGACAGGTCGAGTATCCAACTGATTTCAATCTACGCGCGGCTGGGATGGTGTGCACAAAGCTGACAGCCCCCAGCCTGGACGCAATCGGATCGGAGGACTTTCAGGTAGGGCCCGCTATATCGTCGTCCGTGGTGCAGGTACGCTAATTCCGAAACCTCCAGAGATGGAATGCAAAGTCTCATGACTCAGAAAATGGTCTCAAATCCACGACGCACTTGCTTCCCAGTCCGCAAAAAGGTATCAATTTCACCGTGGGTTGGAAGGCACTAACCGCCTTCCAGCAAGGAATTCACATCGTAATTTGAGCCTGGTTTCTGCTGTTCTGCACTCGTCCATAGTGGCCATCCATCTTGCTCTCTTGGCGATCGCACGGATGGAATTGGAACATGAAATTACCTTCCCATTGACACGACAGCCGGTCGCGTCATGGGCCGTCACCACCATTGCGACAACATTTGTAACGGCAAGTCTTCGGGCTTTCTACCTTGATCGTGAATGGTTATTTCGTTGGCTGCATAGATTTATTTGGCGCTGCTGCTTTTCCTGACACAAACACTGGCCTTTCACCGGAGCCTTGGCCAGGTTCAGATGATCACCGCTACTCATGACAATATTACCGCCTGGGACGGCATCGGCTCTGCACTGGTTCACATTTGGCATCAAAAGTCAGTCCCAGCGTCTGTCTTCGGCGTCCTCTCTGCCTTCGTATATCTCGCAGGCATATTACTTCTCCACATTACCTCTCCCGCATTGTTGTCCACGCAGCCATTCGAAGTGGATTATTCAGCTCCCGTTACGACACAAAGCCTGCCTACCTTCACTTTCTCCGGTTATGATCCTACCAGCTGGAATGCGCGGATAGATGTTTTGTGCGTGTGTATATAGGCCGATGAGGAACACCATGGCTGAGATTTCCCAGGCACAGCCCACTCCTCTACGCACAGGGCTCCCTGTCTTTTCTCCCGTTCTTGAACTCCACTGCACCCCTCGGCCTTCATGGAGCAATACTATATGATGTGTTGGCGTTGAACTTGGGGACGGGCAATGTCACCGTTGGTGCCACTCGGTTTGACATGTCTTGTGGCTACATCGTGGATCCAATTATCACTGCGAATTTTATTTTATTTTTATTTTTTTTGGAGCGTTTGGGATAATGAAGTTCAGTCTGCAGAAGCATTCCAAGCTCATCCGCTTGTTTGCTGGTTGTTTGCCAGTCATTGCCAGGGAAGTTGTCCAGGAGGAAATGCCGTTACGCACTAATTTAACCAGTGTGGGACTCCAGCCATAAAAATTATCCTATCCCATGTCTATTAGCTATGGGCTGCATACCCACTAAAACCCCCTCATGTGTCCAGTCATCTGGCAAAGAGGCCTCATTCATGAGTAAACCACTCCATGTATTTAGGACCAGTTGCTTGTTCAATGCAAGTGGTCCAAATTTCACTTTATTTGTTAACAGTCGGTCGCGCTGCAGTGCACGGTTTATAGCAGCTAGCCATTGATTGTGGATCTCTTTCTCGCTTACAATTCTGTCTGGATACTTAATCACTCTGTTTGTGCGCAGGCTCCAAATTCGATGCCACGCAATCGAAACAAGTATTGTAAACAATCTCCCTTTAGCTGGGACAATCATTCCGTTCTCAGACTTGAACCTCACAAGGTTACACCCCAGGATTAGTCCCCAATTCAATCTTGGCCAGGAGGAGAGTCTATATTTCAGAGACCAGAGCTGTTTCGTCAAATTCCAGATGGAGCTCTGTCCTCGTGCATCACATTCCAAAGCAATGTGCTCAAGGGATTCAGGGACATTACAAACATGGCAACTACCAAGTATTTCCAAAGTATCTATGTGGGACCAGAAGTCACCGACTCTAAATGTGTTGTGTATGCATTTCCAATAGAATTCTCATATCAGACGCTGGAGTGTGACAGATCATATTGATTTCCAGATAGTTTCATCTGAGGGTGTGTACCCAGAAATTTCCTCCACTGAACATCGTATACGGTCTAAATTTGTGAATGTGGATTTTCGCTGGGACTTCGGTCGGAATTTGCAGATAATTTTTGTAAAGTATCGCTGTGAACCGTGTGATAACAGGACTCCTGGGCTTTCAAACATGAGGTCAACAGTTGTGTCAATTTTCAGGATTCGAGCTTCTATAGGGGAAGAAAAGCTTGGCTGATAGCCTGCTACTTTTTTGAACTGAAGACGGCCCAGCCATTCATTTGCCGCTGCAAAAACAGCTTTCAAGAGTGGGTGTTTTGGATCTAAAAGGTCGTTGTGGTAGGGTCGGATGGCCGGAGTGTGGAAATCCATCCCCACGCTGGCTTCGGCTTTATTGTGTGGTTATTTTTATTTTTAGTTACATCATTGTTTGTACCGTAAATACGGACCCACCACGCAATTTTCACGCTCTTACCACCACCATCGCGGCCAGTGCAGGGCTCTTGCCCAGAGGTACCATCGGAGGACCTCGCCCCCTACTCTCATAACGCCGCCAGTGGGCATCATAGCCACCCGAACCCCCTCAAACCACGCCTTACGACGCCACCTTCTTTTCACGGCATTTTCACACCTTCTTACTCTGTTTTCTCGCCACTTACGCACTCTACGGATCGAGACCTCGTTCTTATATTTTATCTTTTGCATTCACTCCATCACTACACGGACTACCGACCCATTCCAAGAACCTACGCACCGGGCGTACCCCCCTTCCACAGTGGTGACCACCGCAGGGGGAAAAGCTCTTTTAGGGTTTTTCTGGGTATTCCGCGTGGTCCGTCCTCCCACCGCTTCATTTCCATCATTCCTTCTTCATCATGACGGTCTCTACGTCGTTTCGTGCGCAGAACGGCACTTCACCACACGTTTCGGACGATTCACATCCCCACGGCTCGTTGCCTTCGGTACAGGCGCAGAGAGCGTCGTCTTCATCATCTACCCGCCGTACTTCGCATTCCTCCGCTCACGGATCGACACCACATCCTTCTCCCCCTCGCAAAAAGCGTTCGCGACGCTGTTTTGTGTGTGGTGGGACTGGAAAACATCGTCTACACCCACGGTTCTGCCCGCGCACGACCGAGCTCTTTGCCAAACGACTGGTCATGTTTGACTTCGCCTTTCGTCTCGTTTCGTTCGACGGCTCTCCCCTCCCCATGACTCGACATCCCGGCGGAGTTGCGGCGCATTTGCTATCTCCTCGGGGTTCCTCTTCGCGCCCCGCTCGCGCTTTGCCTCGTAGCCCTTCGACATCGCCCCGCGGCTCTAAATTAAATCCCCCGCACTTCGGTGCAGCTGCTGCCATTCGCCCTCGCACCATCGAGCCCATCGTAGATTCAAATCCCTTACACGCTCCACATGCCATGCCTATATCCGTGCGTTCTCGCGTCTCACACGCAGTTCCTATCGCGGATTTGGATCCTTCGCACGCTCCACATCCACTCGAGCCTCGTCACGTTTGCAGCGAGATCCCAATTGCAGATTTAAATCCTTCGCACGCACCGCGCCCACTCGAGCCTCATTGCGTTCTAGATACAGTCCTTGTCGCGGATTTAAATCCCTCGCACACGCCGCCCGCCGCCATCGAACATCTACGTCGTGTTTCCGTTCCAGACTGCACCTTCGAGTCGAATCCCCCGCACGTTCCTCGCGCTCCACACGCCACGCCTGCACCCGTGCCTCGTCGTGTTTCCGACGCCGTCCCCATCGAAGATTCAAATCCCGCGCACGCGTCGCTTTCTAGCGTTGTTAGTCCCCAACCCATTCCTGTTTCGAATCACAGTGTCGAGTCCAGCCTATCGCACTTCCCGCCTGTTGAGCGCCTTCTTTCACCACCCATTTATCTTCCCATTCAGATTCCCCATCCCGATTCGAAACCGATCGTAGATCCTCCGAACGACGATTCATCTCCTCCCATCACATTATCCATTTTCGACATCCTCTTCATCTCCCCTCCAGTTCGAAACGAGCTTCGAAAGCTCATCGACGCGATGGATAAATCAAATGTTGGATATGATATTCCGTTTTCACCTCATCTTCGGAAGGTTTTCTATCGCATTTTGGATCAGATTACCAATTTGTTATCATCTCGTTGATTCGTTTATTGCTCATTCATCTTTCACATCCAGTTACATCCCTTTCCTACCTTTTCCCTCATTGCTCCATTGTCATGCGGCCATCCTCTTCCTTCCCTTTTCTAAACCGATGCCGGGGTCGACATCGAAATCCCCCGCACTGTGGTAGGGTCGGATGGCCGGAGTGTGGAAATCCATCCCCACGCTGGCTTCGGCTTTATTGTGTGGTTATTTTTATTTTTAGTTACATCATTGTTTGTACCGTAAATACGGACCCACCACGCAATTTTCACGCTCTTACCACCACCATCGCGGCCAGTGCAGGGCTCTTGCCCAGAGGTACCATCAGAGGACCTCGCCCCCTACTCTCATAACGCCGCCAGTGGGCATCATAGCCACCCGAACCCCCTCAAACCACGCCTTACGACGCCACCTTCTTTTCATGGCATTTTCACACCTTCTTACTCTGTTTTCTCGCCACTTACGCACTCTACGGATCGAGACCTCGTTCTTATATTTTATCTTTTGCATTCACTCCATCACTACACGGACTACCGACCCATTCCAAGAACCTACGCACCGGGCGTACCCCCCTTCCACATCGTTCTCGAAGGATGTTCTGTCTTTAATCAAGGCCCTTGATAAGAAATCTGAGGCCGAGCAAATGAGGAGCGGAACATTTCTCTGAGTGGTTTGAAGTATATAAAGAAGTCCCCCGAGTAGTGCTGAGTAAAAAGTGAGTGGGATTTCGGCATTTTCAAACTCGAGTGAAAGAATTTCACAACTATGGGTACCATCAGTTATGGTGTCAATGTGAATTTTGATGAGCGGAGCAAACTCTCCAGGATGAAGGATGTGTGCATGTAAGAATATGGTTGTGAGGTTGGGCATTGGGCCAGACAATCTGTACCTTCGTGCTGGTATTTCTTTCAGTGAATCCTCAGAAGCAAAAATTCGGAAACCAGCAGCGATATTTGATAAAGAGAAGTTCGGGTTGAAGACCATTATTTGATCAGCTTGTAGTGGTCTTTCATTCAATTCTTGTTCCTCATCAGTGAGGGCTAGATCATCGCATAGATCACCATTCGGCATCTTGGGATTCCATTTTGGTAGAATGCTGTCTATCAACATCTTTGCAGTTTCAACACATTGGCCGGGGTGCTCACAACTGAACACTGTTCGATCTTGGTAACATGACGGGCACCCACAATTTTTTCGGCCAATTCCTGAAGGATTAACTTGATGGGGCTTCCGTGCCACTGTTGTGCATCTTGTAGCTATTGCTAGGGTGTCACATACCAGTCGTACATTATGTTTCAATCTAAGGCATGTGGCGCTGTCTCGGCGACAAGCACATTGGTATAAGTCTTTGTTCATGCCTGGGTGTTTCCAAATTGGCATTTGCAGCTTAACATCATTGTGAATAGACAATCCAGTGAATTTTAGATCGTATTTACGTGCTGTGACTATCATTCGTTTGGTTTCCTCTGGTAGAGGTGTTTTTGAGGATATTGGCACATGTATGTCTTGTAGGAAGATATTCAAGACTTGCCCCGAGCGGAAATTAAGGTAACTTGTTTCGAGGAATGTTTGTAGCAGGTAATCGACAAGATAACACCAGGAAGGACGCATGGTACCCTGAGTAAGGTATGATTGTAGATTCCAGAGATCTATAGCTTCATTTCTGATTGGTAAATCAAGAATCTGTTTGCCGCCTTGAGCTACATCAAGCCTCATTGTTTCATGTGCGACTCGTGCTCTTTTATCGTCCCAGAGGAAGCTGTGTTGAGTTCGTATCAATCTCTCCTCAACATCTCGAGGCATCCCTTGTACTCTGGTCAGGTATTGGGTTCTACCTCCAATGACCATATTTATAATGTGCCGTTTCCCTTCAAGTGTGGGCTTCGAGATTTTCCACTTCTCAAGATCAGCAGAAATTTTATCCAGGACTGCAGGCCATGGTGTAATATATGAGATTTTATTTCCGATCCATGCTCCAAGCATTCGGCATGATTCTCCATCTGGAACTATCCTGAGATGTTGTTCAATTGATTCTTTGGGCACTGCCTTATTTATGCGTCTCTCCTTAGCTACCATTTCACGATAGGCTTTGCGGCCAAAGGGTAAGAGAACCGTCTTGTGTTCATTAAACTTCGCTGTTGATGCTGCGCACCACAATCTTAGAATTTCCCAAAGGGTTTCAAATGAGTCTTCACAGGACAGATATATTGTTGTGTCATCTGCAAATAGAGAAGCAATTAGGTTCCCGTCCTTTCCAGGTATTTTCACTCCTTTAAGTTCTGAATCCCTTATCAAGCATGCGAGTGGCTCAATGGCCAAATTGAATAAGAGGCAGGAGAGGGGGTCACCTTGCCGAACTCCGCGAATAACTATGAAAGGTTCGCTCACTTCGCCATTGATCATGACAACTGTTTCAGCCATGGTGTAGAGGGTTTTAATTGTATTGCAAAACTTAGCTGGAAAGCCCATGTGTTGCAAAACTCGTAACAAGTACGTGTGGTCAATTCGGTCGTAAGCTTTCTCTTGATCCAGTGCCACAATTATTCCATCTTCCTCGGCAGCCTCTGCATAGTCCAAGAGGAATTTGGCAAGTTTACCTGGTCCTCAATTTTTCGGCCTTTCATGAAACCGGCTTGGTCTGGATGCACCAGTGATGGGGCGACCTTCATCAGCCGTAGAGAGTAAGTTTTTGTCATGAGCTTATAATCACAATTCAAGAGCGTAATGGGCCTATAGTTGCTGATCATGGCCTTATCTCCTTTTTTGAATATCGGGCACATCCACCCCATATTGAAGTGAGAGCTTTCGGCCATGCCATATTTTTCAATGTCTTCATAAACCAGTCGGAGGAATCCTAGCACATCAAAAGTCTCATGATCAGAGCCTTTGGTTTGTTGATGTAGGATATTCAAGGTTTTATAAACTCGTACGGAATGCCATCAATTCCGGGGGATTTCCCGTTGTTTGAGAGTTTGAGAGCTTCCACTATATCTTCGATTGCAAGTTCAGCATCCATATCTTTAAATTCTCGTTCTGATAGGTGAACATTGCAATTTTCAAGTGTAATCTCAGTTGCTAGCATTCTCCCGTACTCCTCTGGCTTGTCCTTGTGTTGAACAGAGTCGTGGTAATCTCTAGCCATCTGTGCCATATTTTTGGATCGTGTTTCATATTGTAGTCTTGAATCATGTGCATTTTGTTCGACCTTGAATTCCTGAATTGATTCCTTGGTATGATAGCCTTTAGCTGATCGGGTCCAAGACTTTGTACGCAAAGTCTCTCCTTCGACATCATAACGTGCGTCAGACAGTGCTTTCTTTTTCTCAGTAACATGTCTCAGGTGGTCCTTAATTTTGTTATCAAGCAAGTAAGCTGTGATGAATCTGTCCTCTTGGGGCATGCCTTCATCATGTAATACAAGATGTATCTGCGCTCTCCATGTTCTGATTTGGCGAGTTGTGTCATCGGTGATGTGCCGTGAGCAGTGTCTCCCATAGTTGGTGACATTTGACTTGAATTTAGCCCATAGTGATTGAATATTGTTCTGTGGGTCTCGTTCTAGAGACTCTAAGCTCGCATGATATTTTTGCATGTCTAATCCCAGAGTCTGTACTTTATTCATGAATTTACTCGTTTTCAATAGATATAGAGGGAGATTCCAAATACCCTTTCCTGGTTGCTCTTCAGGTCTGCATGTTAACTGTGTAATTATGAGGCGGTGATCACTTTGAACTGGGCAGTCTTTGATTTCCCAGCTCCGGTACAAGTTGAATTTTTGACTGTCGACTTTGATGCGGTCAATGCGTGTGAGTCTTCGGAGTTTCTTGATAGAAAGTCGAAGAACACAAGAATCCTGTTGAAGCGGAGTTAGTGAGACTTTAGATCAGACGAGTGATTGAGTCGAGTAAATCCGCGTGTTGAACAGAACTAACTACTCGGAATACAGGCCACAGTATTTATACCAGAACACAAGTAACTACGGAACCGAAACTATAAGTACATATGAGTAACGAGACTGGGGCGCAGGAGTACGGACTACGGAACGGGAACTACGGAACTACGGCACAGTGATTGCGGACTCCGGCGCAGGGAGCCGCGGGTGATCGCAGTGATCTCGGGCTTGATCTCGGCAAGCGGGTGCGTGATCCTTACAATGCGGGAATATGATGAGCGAAGCTCGTCTGTGGTTTTGTCCCGACGATGTTGTATACAAGTATAATCTCGTATGTCCGGGAATGTGGCGCGCCAACCATCAAATAAGCGCAATAGATCTTTCAGCATTTCAAAACTTTCTGGAACAGTATCGGTTGTCCCAGCATTTCTGTCAATTGGATCTTCAACAAAATTCCAATCACCCAGAGCCACAGTTGGAAATGGGAGGTGTGGGTCTTCTGCCCATTTTTTACGCAGTTTTTTCCACATATCATCTCGTTCTTCAGGTTTATTTGGAGCATAGATATTCAATATGTTCAAAGATTCACCCTTGTGCCATGGGACAACAATCATGAACACCCGTCCAGGGATTAGCTCATATTCACGGACGTTCTCTGTATCTAGATATTTTTTATTGAGTACAAATGCTACCCCAGCAATGGAAGTTGGTTTCTCGTGATATGCCGAGTAATATAATTTGAACCATCGACTGAAGACATTGTTGAATTGTGTTGCGGACTCAGGATCGAAGTGGGTTTCCTGGATCCCCAGAATGCCCAGGTGGTTGACATCAACGGTTTCTTTCAAGAATTTGAATTTGTGGTTTCTGTGGTGCATCGAAACATTAGCCTCGCGTCCAGCGATATTGAGGGAACCAATGGTCACATTTGACCGAGTGAACTTGCCCGATTTCAAGACTCTCGGGGGTTTGTGTTTTTTCCTGATGGCCAGGTTCTCATTTTTCCAGTTATGGATATGATCTTGATTGTCAAAAGAGTCCCGTTGACTCTGTGAATACTCGTGAGTTGATTCCTGGTCCAATATAATGTTTGTATCCATATGTGAGTTGCTAGTATTCGCTGTTGCATTTGTGCTATATGTGCGAGAGTCTTGCGTCCCCAGAACATTTCCCGCACTTTGATTTAATTCTGTCTGAGTACCATCTGCAATATTGTTGAGTGGGTTGAGCATCACGCCGTCATTCTGCATGGAAGTCGGAGCCAGCCATGGTGAATCACGGATTAATGTCAGCATATTGGGGGACTCAGAGGTACCCAGCTGCTCTTCGCCCATCGCTGTAGCAGCCAGAGCAGTGGAGCTGTTACAGAAGGGGCCGCACTTTGGATAGCCAGGGCTAGGCCCCAGATCACCCCGACTCCTGCTGGATTCACTCTCTGGACTCGTAGCCGGCAGGCACTGACGAGAGGGAGATACCACGTCCCCGAAACCCTCCCGCGAACCAGGAGGGCCCTCGGTACAAAATCGAATGTTGTTGTGTTGTACAGGCATGTTTAAGGTGCGTGTTGACCGCCGTCGTAAAAGGGATACCATTTTGCGCGCATTTTCAATCTGAAATCCCAGTTATTTGACGCGCTGCGAATAAGGTTGTGTTGTTATACTATATAGACATATATTCTGGCGTGTTTACAGCTAATTGCAGTACCTAAGGCGCGGATTAAAAATCTCTGTTTTGAGATGCTTTCAAAGAATTCCCGATATCTCAGTCAGTTCTTCACCAATTCGCATGAAAACTATATAGATCTACTCAACTAATTCATACGCAATTAGTGATAGAAAGAAATCCATGAAAATATTATGTATTTGGAATTTTCTGGTTTTGGGCTGTTTTCACACCAAAAGCTGTCTAGCATTCCGAGAACATATCCCAGTGGTCTGATATATTCGGAAGGACAACATGTATAACTGAGGGAATTAGTGATAGAGCCAGAAACATATGTGATTCCTCAATAAATACAATGTTTACAGTATCTTTCAAGGCCAAAACTGGTGAATGTATCTGACAGAGCTGCAGGGACTGTAAAGTAATTTATCCATATTTCTGGCTCTATCACTAATTTCTTCCAGTCATACATGTTGTCCTTCCTCAAAAATTAGGCCACTGGAACATGTTTTCAGCATGCTAGATGGCATTTGGTGTGAAAACAGCCCAAAAGGAGAAAATTCCAAATACATAATATTTTCATGGATTTCTTTCTATCACTAATTGCGTATGAATTAGCTGAGTAGATCTATATAGTTTTCATGTGAATTGGTGAAGAACTGACTGAGATATCGGGAATTCTTTGAAAACATCCCAAAACAGAGATTTTTAATCCGCGCCTTAGGTACTGCAATTAGCTGTAAGGACCGCTGTCACGGATTGCTTACAATGTCAAGTACTTAAATTGTGGGCCAGGCCTACATGTAAGGATAGCAGAGATCGACGCATAATTATCCGAATAAGTTCCGAGTAGAATAGCCATGCTGTAATTTTTGGTGCTCAGGCAGGAGGGTAATGCCATGTGCACCCCGAAGATAGGCAAATACCTGAGGACATTCCGAAAAAAAGCTCGAGTGCGTGCGAACAGAAGGGGTGCGGAGGAGCATTGTGGCGACGAGCGCGGTCCGGGTGTGCACCCGCCGTGTCATGGGTTCGTTCCCATGATGTATCCGGCTCAGGTATAGCCGTGAAGCCGGGAGTCGACTGCGAATTCGACGAGACAGATCCCATAGCATGCAAGGTGGGGATCGAGTACGGGAAGCGGGAAGCCAGCTATGCATGGCAATCGAAAGGCGAGAGAGGCAGCAAGGCAAGCCAAAGAAATGCAAAGATTTTGCGAAGAAGACTGCGCGTCGTCATCGTTGACATCATTCAGGTACCGCAGTAGAGGGCAAGAGGCGGCGAGCAGGGTTACCCGGCTCCGAAAATCCGCAGCAGGAGGCAACCTCGAGCACAGCGAGAGCGACGAGTCCCAAGAGTATAGCCAGAGGCGAAAAGAAGCAGATGTGGATGGGGGGACGAACCAAAAAACCATAATGTCCATCTCATCGCACGTTATAATAGGCTGCCGCAAGGCAATTAGGAGGCTCGTAGACCTCTCCCGCTCAGTGCTAGTGCTGGCCAAATATGATATAAATACGACAAATGGCGTATTGTATTCATATCCATATCATATTCACACTGAAAGGCCGTATCGTATCTGTATCGTACCATATTCATATTTGATAGCTGAATATGAATATATTTTCAATATATCCAGAATATATTCTACCGCGCGTTAATCTTGATAAAATCGGTGTAGTTAATTCCTTCTGCAAGCCCAGATTTCAGCCACTCCTTCGTTACAATGTCCACCGAGACTGTCTCCGCAGTCATGGAGGCCCGTGAATCCGACAGTGTGTGTTTCAAACTGGAAAAAAGACGTTCGACGGAAATACTGACACCGGGAATGGCGAGAATATCCCGTGAAACCTGTCCCATATATTTCAGAGTGCCTGAATTTTCCTGAAGCTTGTGTTAGTAGTGCTCTAAAAGCAGAAAAAAAATTGAAACTCACCTTCCACCACGTGAGAGGATCATCGAAGTCAGGCGCAACGGGGGAAATGTTGCCGAAATAAAGATCGACTTCATCTTTCCCATACAGTGATGTGGCAGGAGTCTTTGGAGTCGTCGAGGTTTGCATCGCCATGGCCATTGCGAACACCGATTTCGTTTCACCGGTACTTTCATCAGCAGGAGTGGCGGCGGTTTCCGAAGAAACATGCGGATCAGCTTTTGCATATTGCTTGACGATGTCGACAAGCAATTTCCGCGCGCGTATGGCAACGCTCGCGTCCCACTGCTTGCTCTGAAAAAAAGCAAGGCGGATTGCAGGATGTAAAACTGGACATAATTTTAGAACAACTCGTTGAAACATGATCGCAGGATCGTACCGGCTCCGAGCAACGGATAGTCACCAAACAAGGCCCTTGAAATATACTTGGTAGCGATTGTGGCACCGGCAGTGAGTGCGGCGCTGAGATTTGGCTCGTCCTCGGAATGCTGAGCAGCTAGGCTTGTCAGGGTCACCTCCATGAGTTTGTACAACGGGAGAATTTTGGATATCGTGGGGACGCTCTTCTTGGAGAACTCAAGTGTAACAAGTTTAAGGACCTAAACACAACTGAAACAGTGACGGTGAAGACATGAATATTGTTACCTCGAGAGCCTTGATTAGCTTTTCGACAAACTCCCAATCTGCGGACGACATCTCCCATTTTTTCTTCCGAGCCTGTGCCACTTTCTTCGGTTTTCCTGTGAGGCCGTTGGGCAACTCACTGACGAATGTGTCGAAGGCCTGGATTTCAATCAAGAAAGCAAAGATTCGGATAAATAAACATACGTACTGGCTGCAACAAGTGCGCGCGCTCAAGCTCTGCAAGCGTTGTGTTCCAGCGCACCTTCATGCCTCGAATGAACACGAGGTGGCGATGCTTCCTACCAATCTTCCGGCGAATCAGTCGGCGTACTTTTTTCCGCCTAACTTCGGAACGCAAAATGTGAACTGCAACATTGTGAACCTAAAAGCAGTTGTAAGCCACCGACAATGAAGATCTCCAACGGTTACCTTGTCAACTGGGGTAAAATTCCTAGGCGCCCTGGACTTCTTAGCGCCCTTGGTTGCTTTTTGCGCAGTCGGATCATCTTCCTCGTCCTCCCATTCGCTCTCCTCATCGTCCTCGGACTCGTCAGAGGAGCCTTCAGACGCACCCACTACCTCCTCCACATCTGAATCTACCTCTAAATCCGTCTCCGCGTCCTTCCCAGCGCCATTCTTTGCCTCTTTTTTTGCCTCGTCCACCATCAAATCCATCTCTCGCACAACAATCGGATCCACTAAAGGATCATAAACTAAGGCAAACTTGCGATTCTCAGTATATGTATCTAGTTCTTCAACAGGGGGTGACAGCCCGAGAGCACTCGTGATGTTTCTGGGAGCATTTCAGAGACAAGATAACGAAAATGAGAAATCGGCGTACTGCGCGACAATATTTGTAACATGACCACCGCATCCGATCTGAAGATTCCTTGCGCTGGTGGTGAAAGGATGGAGCTCCTCGCATTTCTTGCAGATGGTACGGTTGAGTGGCCCGTTGCTGGAGGCATTATCGGCGGCGGAGGCCACTGCAATACAATGATATCCAGTCCCGAAAAGATTTAGAGACTCACTCAGTGCACCGGTGAGTTTTTCTTTTTTCAGACGCCGGAAAATCAGCTTCCCTACGGAATTTCCGGAATGATCTCCATCGAGCGGAATTAAATTCAGTACGTATTCCCGAAGAACCCAGTTCGAGTCTATGTAAGTGATTATGACGCCACAGAAGGCATGCACCATCTGTTTCGTGGTGACAATGTCGCTTGCGATACTGAATTTCGAGTCATTGTCCTGGTGAGCGGCAAGTGATCAGTAAACGGTGGCAACACGTGGGGAAAAGGAACGGAATAGACCTTCAGGAGACTACGCAGTTTCTTCTGCAACGTAGAATGTAATACATCAATGTCGCGCCGCACGGTCTGATGGGGAATCCGCGCTTTTACTCCCCGCGGCGTCAAGTGCTCGAGCAAGCGCAGTGTTCCGCCCCCCTCTGCAAAGCTGAAAGGGTGATCGTCTTGAACAATGGCCTCGACAAGGTACTTGCGGTAGCTGCTATTGGTGACAGCCTTGACGGGGTTCTCGATTCCGCGCTGGATAAATTCACTCATCATTCCCTGTTGAGCCTCGAAGGGGGAAGGCTCGGAGTTAGCAGGGAGCGCGGGCAAACCCTTGCGTTCGCGGTCACGCGCCAGTTTGTACTGGTCCCACGACTGAGCAGGAGGGCGGCGTTCACACTCTTCAGGATGGCCGATGATATTGGAAGTCTGCGTGATCTTCTGGGTCTCTTGCGCCCATTCATCGATGCCGTCGGTGCGGGGACACGTACGGTATCTCCTGGCGTGGGTGCGTTGGTATTTATATTTGTGATTAACAGAAACGGCTTACGGGCAATAACGGCAGACAAATTTCCACAACGAGACCGCTCCCTTCTCGGACTTGATCGGTTTGCGGTATTGCGATATAGCCCAGGTCAGTTTGACGCTCGCGAAATCTTCCGCCGTTTCTTTCTCAGATTCGGAGCTCTCAGAACTGGTGTCGGATTTGTCGGGAGCGGCCTGCGAACCAGGTTGAACGGATAATATAGAAATGATGGTATTAATTCACCTTAGCTGCTGCCTTTTTCGTGGCTGCCGTCACAGATTTCGCCTTCGGTTTGGCCTTCGACTTAGCCGTTGGTCTAGTCTTGGGCTGTTCGGCGTCCTAGAAATCAACACTTGAGATCCCACTTATGTCAAGATAGAATGCGAAGTGCACATCACCGCTGCCTCCCATGGTATTTTTGGGCTTCTTCTTAGGCTTGTCTTTCGCAGCCTTCTTTCGCTTTCTTGACGCCTTCGAAGCATGCAAGTTAAATCTCGAAAAATAGTGGTGATTTTATCACGTACCACGGTCCCATCCTCATCTCCCTCGTCATGCACTTCGTCTCCTTCAGACGTAGGTGCAACACCATCTGTACAATGTTAAGCTCAGGAAAGCTGTGATTAGTCAAAGACGCACCCTCCGTGACGGAACCCTGTCTGTGGCAAGATTATTATCAACATATGTGGATGCAATTACAAAACTCACGTCTCGGCAATTAGACGAAGCAGAGTCTGCACCCGGAGTTGGATGAGATCCTTCTCTCCCGCTGTCACGACAGTTGCGTAATGCGCTGCCCAGTCATGGGCAAGGATCAAGCCGTTTCTTCCGCGGCCGCGGCGAATGAGGGTCGTGAGTTTGTCGTCGGGATCAGTAGGCAGTTTCTGGAAGACATGTTCCCACTCTTCATTAAAAATAAAATAAGGGCCGTCTTCATGGGAAGGAAAAATTGGTTTAGGCTGGTCGCCCTTGGACATGCTTGGGGTCAAGTATTTTGAAAGAGGGCCATCACGGCGCGCAATTTGATAAGAGCCAGGGAGATTATCAATCGCAGTGAGGAGGGCAGCTAGATCGTCATCGAAGGGCGCGGCCATCTCTGCGTGATGGGGCAGAAAAGAAGAGCAGGACTGTACAGGACCTTGATCCGAAAAGTGGGAGATTAATGATGGCTGCCGAACGGGGGAAAACAGCTCACCATATTTGAATATATTTGAATATGGTGACTCCCATATCATATTATATTCATATTATATTGTATTCATATTCAGTGTATTCATATTCGGATGAGGTCCCCCAGGCCGTATCGTATTTGTATTAAAGTGAATATATTCAAAATATATTCAACCGTATTGTATTTTTGGCCAGCACTACCGCTCACAGGCGGTGTAGCTCGTAGGCTACGCGGGTGCGGGGGTCACCCTTGGGCTGCAAACCCTGGCTGCAAACCCTCCCTGACCCATCTCCACCGCCAGTCTCGCTTTATCCCGCCGTCGACCAGCAACGATCGGCGTGGGAAAGTGGGAGATGGTGGTGGTAACGGATCAAGAAGCCCCCGTCACTGCGAATTTTATTGAAATTCTTGGAACACCCTATTATGCCGGTCTCCCATCCATCGGAGTTGGTGAGGCCATTTCTCTCGCACATGCCATTGCTCATGCCCATCCAGATGCGGGAATCATTTCGACCTTATCCCAGTTCATTCCAGGTACGTTTTTACATGCCTGACCTTTGCCTCTAAACGCTGCTCCAGCCAGTGAGGACATGACCGATTACCTCCCGCCGTTCGCCGGAAGTGCATTATTCTACAGCCCGATTCCAATCCTGGATGCAAATGGCGAGAGTGGTCCTTTGATGAATGTCACTGGTCTAGGTGACGGAACCCCCGTCCCAGATGTCCAAATTTTCAGATGCTCTGCCGAAGCTGTGAAACCCAGAGTAATCGTTGACGCCCAGTCCCGCAGACCGATATACATTGACCAAGAAATGAACAATACGCCTTCCGTATGGGCGCCCGTCAACGCAAGTAGCGATACCTCAACGGACTTGAACTTGGGTCCTGAGCAGGCTCTTGCAAACAATGTGCGTCATGCGTCGTCAGTGGGACTAGGCTTCATTCACCTGCTGTTTTTAGTGGGATTCATGGTATCCCGCAATGCCAACTTCAACCTCGGGTTATATCGGAGATCTGTGGCCCACTGTCGCCGAAATGTTGAGCTCTTTCCAATTAAACTTGACTTTGGCATTTCTATCCGTCCATCAGGTTTTTTGTGGAGCAATTGGACTTGCCCATCAATTCGGGTGGACGCACCAATATCACCCTGCGCGAGTTCGAAAACGCGCTTTCGACACTCGTTGCTTCCATGTTCTGGACCCGTGAGTTCAGCGCAGGGAAGTTTGCAATGAGCTCATGCCGGACAATCCGGGCACGTTTCACAGTGGGTCATATTGCGCCTCTGCCAGGATTTACCCCCGCAAGTTTGACCGCCAACGGCCCACCACCCTTGATGATCTCCCTCCTCCAAGGAACTGCTGAGGTCACCGAAACGAATGTTGAAGCACGTTTGGATGTATGTGCTTCTTCGAAACACCCGGGACACGGCGAGCTGAACTTTTTCCTTATAGCTTAGCACAACTGCAGTAAGAATTCTGTGTGAATAGAGTTCCGCTCGGAGCCACGCTGATAAACTTGCAGATTGCTGGCGGTGCTTTAGCATCCGCGATTCTCTTGCTAGTCTCTTTACAATTTCTCGACTTCCGCAAATCAGGAGAGCACGATGACGATGTTGCGATCAGTGGAATGGGCATGCTTCACGCGATCTGGCTGTACCGTGAACATCCGGAGCTTGAGAAGCTATTGGGGCAGGTCGTTGAGCCCACCGATGTGAATCTCCGCAGGGCAGGAATGGTGCGAATGAGATTGGCAGGCTCCGGTTCGGGAAAGCGACAAAGGCCAGAATTGGAAGGAGAGGTCGATTGAAAATTGAAGTGGACCTGCATTCGAGTACAAGGGATGATTTGTGTGTTTCGCGAGACTTTTGCCATTACAGCCGATTGCGGAACGTAGGGCACGGATCAAATATTTTTTTCTACTAATAAAAAATCCGTACCCCATTAAATCCTTCGTATCTCACGCAATTCTTTACCAAATTGATTATTGTTAGAACCGCGCAATCGAGGCCTGCGTCCTTGTACAAAGGTTCCACGAAATTCACATTTTTATCTTTCGCCTACATTTGGGTACTGCCGGCTGCTCTGCGTACTTGGGCGCAATGTGAGACTTCGAAAAGGCATCCGAGGCACGGGCAATATCCATGTCAATGTGTTGAGGGTATATTAGAAGCTCGGCGACACACCTTGCATGTCCGACGGGTGCGCGCGTCCACGGAGAATGGCGTTAGCTGGAATCCTGCATGCCGACGGGCCCAATGTAAGGCCTAGGGTGCACCCGCGGCATTGAAGCAAGATGGAAGGTTGCCGGCGGAGTTGCATGCGTAGCACCATTAGGTCTTGCTCAGAAGTCAACTCAAGATCTGTTGAGTTTTGCTACGAACAGTGGTGGTATATAACATTCTGAAATGCACCTAAGCTATCTTCTTCACATTTAAACCATGTCAATGGTGTCTTCGGGGTTCAGTCCCAAGCCAGTCGCGTCGGCAGCATTTTCTTGTATCAAAAGCTATGAACACCGGTTGAGCGGTGCATGCGAGTAACAGCGCGTAAAAGCACGTAGAAGCTTTGGGTGGCTGGGGCGAAGAGAGTTGATTCATGTTGCGTGTCTGGTGCGGTTCACGGTGGTCAGGAGCAAAGGTATATACAGATACATCTTGATCGACATCTGTATAATCGGTTCTGTTACAGAGACTAGAGCAAAGGCCATATTCGGTGACATGCCATCACGCACGCCCCAGGGGAGATAAAATCCTTCTACCTCACTCTCGACGTGCTAATATGCATGCTGGACATAGTGTAGACCTATTTCTGAGGTCTCAGATTGGTCTTAGGTCTGCAGAAAGGGTGGTGCGGCCGAGCCATAGACGAAAACTTTGGGTTCAAATGCCGAATTTTCCGGGCAGACACGCAAAATTTTGGTAGCTGCCGAAATGTCGAATAGGTAAAATGGGTCATGTATCACCCCCCCGTCGATTTGATCGTAATAGTACAGTAATTCTGACCCATCGTTATTTGTACAGTGCTGCCTACAAGTGCCGTGTTCGTTCCACATATACATCTCCTCTTCCTCGCATACATCATACTGTACTCCACCAGTCTCTCACGCACTCCCATTCCCAAACGCTAACTTGAAATCCTCACGCGTGCTCAGCTCGGCGATCATGTCGCGGCAGAATTCATTCCCGTCATCCGCCAGCGCCTGGAACTTGGCCAGGTTCTCCCGCACCCACTCGACATCTTGGCCGGCCTCTGGGATCATGAGACCTTGCTCGTATGCGGCTGTCACCGGGCCCATCACAAAAGCGCCCCCCAGGCGTGCGTGCGCCACGCCCTGCGTCGCGGGGTCGCCGACGCTGGCTATCCAGGCGGCTTCGATCTGGCGGCACAACGACTCGTAAAGGTCGCGCGTGCGCGAGGGCCCTTGGCGCACATTGCCGAGCACCAGGTTTATGTTGCCTGTGCACTTCTTGCCCCCCGTGTAATGCTCCGTTGCCGCGTAGTTAGCGAAGGTGACGTGCACGAAGGCTGCGGGGACCGTGAACACCGTGGTGTGAATGGTGGTGATGCGCTGTGCGAGGTCGGCGCGCTGGGTCTCGGTGAGGGGGTAGCTGTGCCAAACTTCGTAGAGGGGCATGATGGATAGGCGTGAGTGGTTGGGAAGATGTCTCGATCCTTTTATACTATTCCCGCTAACACTAGTAAGGGTTTTACGGCGTCAGCATTCCGCGGTACAACTCAAACGGTGTCCCACACCTCCCATAAAAGACCGTCCTATTTTCAGGCCCGGGAATAAATCACATTTTCGTCATTTTTTTTTGCGAGCCGAGGTGAAACCAGTTTCATCAAAGTTTCGCCTCACTCTCTCTACCAACAACTTTTGCCAATAACAAGTTGATTTTTTTGTGTCCATTCATTCGGACTGAAGTTTCTTGCCGATGGTATTGCCTGCGCGGCTCTGAATGAAACCGCACATATGACGCGTACGGAATCCGCAAATGATCGGGGACCACGAGATGCCTCCGCACTTTGTGTTGGAAATGAGAAATCCAGCACAGGCCCGAGACAAGGCCGAGACGCTGACTAAAAGAAACTAATATGGAAATGGTTGAAGGAAAGCGCGAGCAAATCGCCAAAGAACGGTTAGCAGGTATATGTATACGGCGAGACAAGGGAGCAAAACAATCTAAGGAAATGTTTATTCGGACTCAATGTTGCAGCAGCACCACCGGTTTTGCTGGACAGGGCAAATATCCCATGACCCGGCGACCTTCTTTGCTCTCGAAGATCTTGCAGCCAGCGAAATCGACAGGGTCCCGTGTCTGCCGAGCCGTTGGCAGCTGAGTTGATTTCTGTAGGACAATATATCACCTGTCGCCAATCAGTCTTCGACGAAAGGATGGGTTCCCGTACCAGGTCTACCAGTTATAACTTGTGTCTTGAGCCACTCCACGGACCCCTTTGCCGCTCTAGTACCACGATCGCTGCAGCAGAGTAAAATATGAACAACGTGGTCGGCATGAATTTTGCCCGCAAGGGTCAACCTTTTGTTGGATTGGGCACGCGCGTAACGATCAGCAAGGAATCTACAAAGGAGTCGAGTTTTGCCAAAAGAAATAGAGAATTAACCACCGGCGTTCTTCCATTTTCCGATTCGCACGATTCTTAAATGCGAGCCACTGGAATCGGTGGCGGAGGCTGTAGTACTGCTTCCGGAAGCTACAGATTCTCGGCCTCCTCTGTGACCGAATGATTGAATACCCAAAGAAGAGCATTCTCCCCACCATGATAAAGCGAAATCTGAAATTAGCTCGTACCGGTGAATCACGGTGTCCGACAAAGAAGCCCTGGTAGGTAGGTAGGTGCGTAGCATTACACGGCACGGTCCAACTGACGAACGCCGGTTTCCAGGAATTATCCCGGTGTGCAAAGCAAGTAAAAATACACCATCGCCCATGGACCACCCTCTGCCATCCAAGCCCCAGAGCGCAGATCTCACAGGTTTCGCTGTGCCCCACGGTAGACCCTAGACAACAGAAAGCAGTAAGTCCGGCGACCTAGAATGAATCAGCTCCGATTCATACAGTACTTACCCTGCGGACGTCGCAGCGGAACCGCGTAAAACTCTTGTACGACATCATGCAAATATTTTCCAACCAGCACCATAGTTGCGCACTCGTGTATAATGACTTTCAGAAACTCAGCACGCGGTGTGTGCATAAGCAGTGGTCGTAGCATCAACGGAGCCCAAATCGATGAGCCGGTCCACCCGCTGCTGGAACCCGTCGACAGTGTTGTCGTCGAGGTCGTGAGTCTTGGCGCCATGCGTAGATCGATCTTCGGTCAACGTCTGACGAAATGCTCTGAGGAGAGATTTATTATCCAGGAATGAGTGCCTATCAATATTTAAGAGGCGTACCTAATGATCTTGGTGTCGCCGTCGACGACGTTGCGGATTTTGGCGAGACGGGCGTCGAGCTTCTCCCAGAAGTTGTTCCCGAGATGTTTGAGGTAGACTTTACGCTCGCTTCAAAGATATAGCGAGGATTATCTGAGGCAATATTCACCTTCGCTCTGGGTCAACTGCCCTTTTGGGACGGTGGCGTCGAGTTGTTTGTGCGCGAGTGGCGGGATCAGAGGCTGTGCACAGCTTTGTGACTGTCTTCGCAACGCCCACCTCCTCGACAGTCCTCGACTCATCCGACACAACGGCGACATCGAGACGCGATGGAATGGCTGCCGCTTTTCGCCACACGTTCACAATAACCACGTTTACTTGAGAGAAATGGGCTTGATACTTAGACGGACTTGGGGGCTGCCGCACAAACCCGCTACTGGTGGACCTACGCCCGGCACTATGCGCATAATTTTATTACTATTGGCTACACAATGGGAGCTCCGTGCGTCTGCCCGTCATTTTCCTCACCGACCGATTAGATTAGGCTGATGTGTCCATCGAGTCAGACGCGTAGCGCGCTGGCCTTCTCGCCGCTATCGCGGGCTTGGCCGTAGCCGTTGTCAACTACACTCCGTGGCCAAATGGGATACAATTGATGCAGGTGGTTCCCGACGGCCTCATAGCCATAAGCGAGTCGCGCCTCGAGTCCGCCCGTGCACCCAGCGCAACACCACGGAGATCGCGCCGCCCTTTCCCTCGCAGTCTCGCGCTTCACCGCTACCAGGTACCTCCCCGCCACACCGTTCCTCGTCCGCGCCCTTGTGCATTCAATAGTGACGTATAGCCCATGACCCCGGAAAGCGCCGCATCTCCACCCACTCGCACTCTGTCCAATAACCGACCTCAAACCATACCTTTTTCTTCGTACCGGATTCGTGTCCGCCCTCAATCGTATTAGCCTACGCTGGCGGCACCGCCTTGCCTCTTTATTTCCTGTTTTCGGCTTTGTTTGCCGCCCTCTAGCATTCCGTCCCCCAGAAACATTAAGTGTCTCCGGGGGTGGGGCCTGGAGGTGTATTGGCGCGCCTCCATCTCTCGTGCGTGCCTTTCTCCAAATGTTCCCGCATCCGTTTTCGTGCGCGCGGTTCTTCTGCACGATATTTGCGCACCTCACGCCATGGACGCGTATGTGGTAGTCGCGTTGCGTCTGGAGAGGGTGCGAGGGGTGCGGAGGAGGCGCAAAGTCGGGAATGCATGAGGGATGGGGGATGGAATGGGGCGAGAGGAGGTGCGGCGGGCGGCGGGTAAGGCGGCTCACAACATTGCGTATGCGCGCGGGTACGGGTACGAGCCGAGACAATGGGGAGGGGAGGAGGGCGCAGCTGAAGTACGAGCTGGATCCCGGGGTGGACGGACGCAGTGGGTCTGTGGGGGTGGGGTTATGCTCCCGACTCGCGAAGTGCGCAGGAGTGCGGAGCCCAGTCGGGTATCAGTCTGGACTCAGGACGCCGTGCGGACGTCGCATAAAGATATGGCGGCGATGCTCTTCCCCGACCGACTCATGAACCACGCGGAGGGACGAGTCGCACAGCAGAAGTTGCCTACTGTGATGAAGAGTATGGGTATCAAAGTGCGGCCTCACAAAGCTCGTCTCTCGTCTCTTCTTTCGCCCCGCTGTCTCGCGCAGCATCACCCCTACGTCGTCCCGCTCTGGTCCGTCCCACGCTCAAGCACCGCCTATCTGCGCCGCCGCGCCCGTCCCTTCGCAGAGGCGTGCTGGGCATCCTAGCCCCACCCCTCACACCCTCCGCCGAATACCCAGCCGATAATCCCATTTTTATACACTCGCCCGCATGCAGCTCAGAGTTGTGCCGGACAAGTACAGCTGCGGTTCGATCACGAATCCACAGCCCTGTTCGCTCGTAGTGTTACGATTCAGAGGGCGTCGCACGGCGGAGGGAGACAACAGGCAAGTTTCGGTTTCGGTACGCTTACATTCCCTTGGTTTAACCTTCGGAAAGGGCCAGAGTCGCGATGGGATCAGAGTGAGTCGACTGCCCGCTGGAGCTATTTACTCAAGCTCAATGTGGATTCGCGCAGGTAGAGGGTGTATCTTGGCAGCAGCACGGTCGTGCCAGACATCAAGACGGCGTCTTCGACCATGTCGTATGGTGCGTCGTGGACACAATGCCTCTGGATCTGGACCGGCCCAGTTATTCTCCCATGGTGGCCCTTATTCAACGTTTTCGCGAAACATTAGCCGTTTGCATGAAGATTTTACAAAGGTAATGTGATTTCCCACCAATTGCAGGTCGTTATACTGCTGATTGTAATGTGGTGCGAACGGATATTCTCGCTTGCTCGTTCAGAGGTTGGATTAGGCGTTACGGGATTAGCGATCCAATCTCCCCTCCTTTGTGATTCGGGTGCGGGCGATCATCAGACGTGTTTTCAGGTGGGGTTTCCCTGGTGTCAACGTATCCGTGAATTCTCTCTTCTTCTGAAGTCCCTCGTCCATGATCTCCAACGGACCAAATCTGATTTCATTGCCCCACCGTCTCGCCTCGAATTCATTAAGCCTAGACTGGACACGTATGAAAAGAGATAAGAACCCCAAACACGCCGGACGATGCTCAAACAAGGGCTCCGTTCCGGAACTGGTAGTAATCTCTCACCTCTCAAGTCGAGCGTTTGGGCTTCCGATCTGGGTGCACCAGGTTTCAATTTTTCCCTCCGCCACGTCCCACAGAGGATCAGCGGACTTCGAACTCTGCACCTCAAAATACAGCGAGGTCTCCAGAAAACGGGCTGATTGGATGCGTCCGACGAAGGAGTTGATGCATTATCTTCGAGGATGCTTTTTTTGAACCTGATTCAGGGTACATGTTTTGGAATGTCCCACTGGGATTATTAAATACATTTTACGCGGGTGAAAGAAGTGAGGAATCGAAACCATAACCGTATCTGTGCAAAGGGATTACGATAGGATAGCAGTATACAAACAAGCTCGGGGTGGACTCGTACACGATATCTAACGTGGGGTCCGGGAGGTACCTCGAAATCAAAGATGGTGAGTGAGCCTGAGATTAATACATATCATCAAAATTCTTGACCACACCACTCACGTCGTCCCAAATTCCCCCAGGCAATGGCATGAACGGAGCGCCCGTTACGTGCTCTGCAGCGGCCACGAAAGAGGAAGCACAAGAATGGGAGTTGGTTAAATCTGGCTCAAACGGGTACTACAAGTGTGTTTTACGCTCCTATACACTGCTTACCCTGACACCTTGTAGCATCCGCAACGTTATGTCGCAGAGTAAGCTCTCATTCTAATTCTAATTTTTTCTACTGTCACCTACCGTCCTGGCTAACCAACTCTATGTGCATAGCCTGCTTGGACATCGACTGTGGGTAAGTACTACTCTCTCATCTTCTTTCTCCCTTCGTGAATGGAAACTAATGTACGGATTTTTTGTACTCTAGATCGCCCGCGAATGGCACCAGAATTCAGGGCTGGTCGGGACAGCTTGGGAACCAGAACCAGCTTTGGGCTTTCGCCCCGGCACATCTCGCCAATCACTGAGCGGCGCGGCAGAAATGAATGCCAATGAGTGGGAAGATGTGTGAGGGGGAGATCCTATGTTATTCAACCTACATGTCATCGCATGGATTGAAACTTTCTTGTACGGTTCCAGAAAGCAATCAACCTATCATTTTTTGGCTCTTGCTCGAATTAAGAGGAAAAAAGATCGGTTTCGCGCCCACCGTTCCAGCCATTAGTCTAGGGATGGTGTCGGAAGAGGAGTTAACGATTCCTGCTATACTCCTCAGCAGGGAGGTCGCCTCCGAACTTGAATTTGACATTCGACCGAGCCACGCTCACCGCCTTCGGGGCTTCGCAAATGGCATATCATCCGTTGCCTTCGATTTCACTCTTTATACTCGTCAACTCAAGCACCGCTTCGCAAAGGGTGGAAATCGTCCGAGTAAACCGACTGCTTTGGGATCTCATGCTGAGGTTATACCGTTTCGACCGCCTCTCCACGATGCCCGATACGGAACATGACTCTGTCTGCTCCACCCGGCATGCGTGAGTTTCTTACTGGAGGCCTCAAAGGCTTGCCCGATTTCATCACGACCATGTTGAACTTCTCGTGAGCCTGACGGAGTCGGTTTACTCGAACAATTTCCCCATCAATTCCCTGGGCAGCAACGTATGCTTGAAATGTTTCTACTTGAAATGTAATTGTATCAGGCCTACTTTGACATGATTTGCTGCTGATAATAATGGTCTCGTCAAGTTCTAGTCAAAATTTGGGATAAGTTTTACCACACTCATTGCGAGGTATTTCTCGAGGTTTCAGTGGTGTAAACGATGTATTCAACGTTAAAAACATGGAAAGACCTCAAATTCCGAAGGAATGATAGGTGTGGAAGGAACTAGAGGCTGCGCGGCACTTCACCCCCTGCGCCGCAGCAATAGTACAGCCACTGCCGCGTCAAACCGCCTCAATACGCATCAGTGCCGCGGTACTTTCACCCAGCCCAACAAATCCACGGCACCGCCCTTGTCAGAATCGATGACTAGGAGAACAACGAAAGCATCACGAGGTCGTGCGCCAGGCACGGGCAGAGATCGAATGGATATGGCGTTTGCGCTGCTGTGGGGAGGGGCAGCAGCGCGGCACCTGCACAAGGCACCACGAGTATGTCATGTATTCTGTCAACGGGCTACGACGCCGCACCGCCGACCTATCAGGCAACCGGTGCAAGATCCGGTACCACCTGCTGAAACGGCTCTGAGACCGGGTTGCACATCTTCTCGGTGGACAGATTTTCTGGTGCGACATTACGGCTTTAAATGGCGTTTGGAAGCTTCGGGCACATGCGAATAAATGTGGGTACAGTACAAGAGCGCGCTTAGCGGCCCACTACTTCGATTCAAAAATGGACAACCTATGACCCAGTTAAATCGACGGAGAAGCAAAAGAGAACTACTGGTGGGGATTGTGCGGTTGCGGCAGGCTGCGCCGAATGATCGCCGCCAGTCAAGCCGAAACAACGACCAAACGTTTAACGCTTGACTGCGTGCATTGTGACTTGAAATGGGATCATATTTCAGAAGTATTCCAGCCTTCGGGTGGCTTTCTACTGCGCTTCAGTTGCAGAAAAAATAAGCAAAGGTTGTGTGATTTTCCGAAAGTGTGGGAACGGATTAGCCTTAAAGGCTTCGGACAGACGCAATTACATGAACAGTGAGGTACCCTTCCAACCGTGTGAGCGGGATACCCCAAAGCAGAGTTTAATGCTTCGGACACACGTAACTTCCTAAAGTTGGTAACGATGGGTGCCTTTCCAATCGTGTGAGCGGAATACCCCAAAGCGCAGTTTATGTAAAAGTTTCGGACACACGCAACTTTGTAAGGTTGAGGATATGCCGTGAATATTCCAGGAGAATCAAGGCATTTATCCGAAGCCAAATGCCAGGGAAATGGTCCCAAAATGGTCCCAAACTCCAGGGAATTTGCCTCCAAATTGGAGATAAGGGACTAGGTCAAGCGATAATATTACTGGCAAGGGTCCGACCAAAGCAAGGTTATTTGGTCTAACTCAGGGCAAATGGCAGGCGATCCCACCAAAGGAGGCTTCTCCTGATAGCTGCCGAGCGGCCCGCACACGTTCGTCAGTCAATCGCGTGACGGACCAATTTGGTGTTGACCGTTTTTTCTTGCTTTCTACGTTCATGGCGGGCCGCGTGGAAACAGGCTTCTCTCCACCTCTCTTCCTCCTGTTTTGAATCATGCAACCAGGTCAACTGCGTCGGAGGAATCCGGCATGTCGACCACCGTCCGGTTCGCGCTTTGTAGGTTTGCTGATAGAGGTCGAGTTAACGAATTATTTACGATGCAACGTCCTCCAGATTGTGTACACTACCCTTTGTCTCATGATTACCAGCCCCTATGAATGACGACCCCGATTCGATGATTCGATATGCAGGATTCGGAGAGATCAAAAGAAGGAGAGCAGCAGAACGCAGTGGAGTAGGAGCAGCAGCGCGGCACTTGCTTAGGACACGACTAGCATCTCATGTCAGTCAACGGCGAAATCGCCGCACCGCCAACCTATCGGGCAACCGATGCAAGATTCGGTACTACCAGCAGAAACTCCGACTCGCGGTTCACTTCTCGGTGGACAAATATTCTGGTGCGACATTAAGGCTCGTATGTACCTTGGGAACAGCGATTTGGAGGTTTACGATTTGCTAGACAGTCTGGGTGAGTCTTTCTTGCAGCACTTCTTTCAAATGATGAACCATCCCCGTCTCGTCAGACACCTCTCCTGCGGGTGGGAGCGATCTTCCCGCGGTCATGAAGACTCGCTCGGGCCTGTGGACCACTTCGTAAGGTACCATACGAGTCATGTGTCCCATGCGCCAAAGCTGATACGATCGTTAGGACAGTACATTTAAAAATGAAGAATCTTACCCGAAGCTTTTGAACCATTTTCTCCAACTCGTCCTGCATTTCTTTCCAGAACTCTGCAACGGCTGAGTCCGGAGCGTCTGCGCATCGTTCGATAGCAGACCGAACTTTCACTCGGATATCAAACTGCCCTCGGTGTCAGCAGATGGTTTGCAGTTACGTGAATGACACACCTCTCTGAGCGAACGTAACCAATCTCGCTGCGCCACCGGTAGATGAAGCGCTTCTTCCGTCGCTGGCGGGGCTGGCAGAATACCTAAAAATGCGTCCAAGGTCCGAATTGTAAGTGATTGACCTCCGGACACTCCGCTGATTACGACGCTGTCAGCACCAGGAAGCGTCCAGCCTGTATAACCTTGCAAATAGGCGAGCCAGAGAGCGTGAGATATGTTCGCGTCGTTCATGTTTTCGAAAAAGAAGCGGTACGTGTTTTGGAATACAACGTTCGCTTCTTTCAGTGACGTCAAGGCGTCCAACGGGCAATCGCCTGCAGAGGAACCACAAGCAGAAATAGTCTCTGCGATCAGGCGGTACATTGGAAGCGACTGATCAGCTGTTAGCCCAGGCTGCAACAGGGTCAGAAGACTACTTGCCCTGTATTCCGTCTCGAGGAAAAGGCGAGCGTCCCAGTTTGCGGTCTTTTGATGAACCTCAGGCAGTCCGTGGACGGATGAATAGAACGGCTTGAAGTTGGTATCGACCCCACGGGTATTGAAGTATAGCAGGCTTGACAAGCTGCCTCCGGGAGAAGTGAAGCCGAAATAACGCTGTAAAAGGAACCACGGCTCATCGAGTTCCAGTGGAAAGAATAGAGAGGTCTCGATCTGCGCTTCGCGGACCACAGGCGAGACACCCCATCTATGGATTCGGATTTCAGCGGACGAAGATGCGAAAAATAATCTGATGGTACCTATAAGCGTGCCTCAGGAAACATACGCATGCGCAAAAGCCTAGCATCGCGGACTGCATGCTCTGGCCGTCGTAACCTGGCCAACAGCCGGCCTCCGCGTCCTGGAGTGCAGAAAGCACAGATTTCATGTCGGCAGAACACTGAGGTGCGTCGAGGGTCGGATCGCCCGATATCAACCCACGGATGCGAGCTCGCATAGTATTGATTGTCTTCCTGTTCTCAGCATCGCTGGTCGACGATTCCAGGACCGGGAAGAATGGCGCCACCAGCTCGTACGTCGCGTGGTACACTCGCAAGGGAGCCGGCCACGAGCTAACGAACGTAGGGCTTGGGGGCCAGGTTCCACCAGACTTCTTGACGAGCTGCTCGAGTGCATGGGTGGGAAGGTCAGTGGTTGCAAAAATCCCAGAGAGGTCGGGGTTTGACGACTTTGGCGGCGCAGGGGGTCCGGTGTACGCCTGGAGGACGTGGGAAGCGATGCGCTGGAGAATAGAGGCCATTATTGTCTGTGGATAAACGGACTTGGTCGGCCTGTTTAAAAGTCTCAGAGGTGGGCGTTTTCAGTTAATTATTAATATTCGGCGGCTCCTACATTCTCCCTTCTGACAAGCTCCGGAGTCTGGATGCTTACATCGTTGGCTTAAGTCCGCCAGTCAAGCCCACTCAGCGCGTACAAGATCTATATAAGATGGACCACTATCATTTACAAGAATGCGGTGGGCCGCTCCGCACCACTTCGATTGAATTGAAGCTGGCCCGTGGCTGAGGGTCAAACTTGGCCGCGGCGGGCACCAGAAAGGCTTCGGACAGTGCCTTAATGGTGACAAGAGTGTGGCGGCCTACAACTCCGATTCTAGTCGGGACCTTGCGAAGTTCACGTCTTGTGTCAGTAGTTTGAAAACGCGTACAGATGGCCGCGGCCAACCGTGCGAGTGGAATCCCCTAAAGTGGTTTAAAAGTTTCAGACACAGGCAATTTTATAAAGCTGGTACAAAGATGTTGAAGATGTACAGGAGTGGGGTACAGGCTTGGTCCGACGGGCTAGGACGGCCGAGCGCTTGAGAATCTTCGAACTCACTTAGGGTATCTACGAGGTGACCGGTTTGGCCCAGGCCCCAGGCCATCTCAAGCCCGCCGTCGGGCCTAGATTGGCTCAGCGTCATCGGGCGCGGCCTGGCAGGCCTGTGGGCTTCAGCCTACATCACTAGAGGCGTTCGCGTCTCAACACTTTGGCGCGCTTTACTTCAATTAAATCTGAACATTTGAGCGACGAGGAACCCATGACTCGGGATTATTGGGAGGAAAAGTCATGAGGGGAGCCATGAGGGTGTTTGTGCGGGAGCAGGGGTTTTTGCGGAGTGAGAATTCTCGGAGAATTCAGCTATGGCGCCATGCCGGGCCCGAAAATCTGAAACCCGCCATTTTTAGCCTGTAAAGTAGGCAGAGTTGACGGAAATCTTCAGAATGGGTTCGATTTTTTAGTATCGTGATTCGTCGAAATCCAACTCCGTCACATGTTCGGGATCGTGGAAGATTGGCTGAGCGTTCAAAATTCAAGGAATGGAAGCGCTATTGGACAACATACAAACTACCGCGACATGACGAAACCACGTAGCACCGACCGGCGCAAGGCCTCGGCAGTGGAAGAAGTTGCGCGCTGATGTGCGGTTGTTGGCAATTCCTATGGTCAGACATTGTGAGCACCGTATCCGGTGGAGACGGTGAGTCTGGCTGAAGAAGCCTCGGGAACGTCGCGTGGTGGATGTGGCTATGCTCGGCAATCACTAGAGCAACCAGATCGACGCTTCTCTTCCAACATTCACCGCTCTCCGCACTTGCTCCGCACCGCCCAAATCTCCCACTACACCGGTGCTCTATCCGGTGCTTCTACGATGTTTCCAACATATTCGGAATTGAGGCTACTGACCCAGCGGCAGAATGTGGGTTTCAGTCACTCAACATCGGACAAAGGTTTCGAAATAAATGATCAAAGAATATTCAATTCCGTCCAGGGCTTTTCGGGGAATGTCAATAATTCAACCTACCTGAATTCAACACATGAAGCAGAGGAATATTAACCTTACTTCGACCATTGCCTCGGCGATTCTTTGAGCAAGCCAGTACGCCGAGTAGTCTCCCCGCGAGATATATAGAGTCAAGATTTCCTGCCCGTTGGACTGGCAATATACACCCAATTCTCTCACACCCGCAGCCTTCAATTCACACCTTTCCTGACCCTAAAATTGCAATGATTCCTTCCGTTTTTCAAAGCATTCTGCTGTCGCAGCAATCTCTCAACGCTTTTGTCTCAAGGCTCTCGCTCTAGAATTGTTCGGTGACGTCCAGACTGCTATCTTGATACTCGAGTAGTCTCCGACCGGCGTTGTGGTAATCGCCATGGTCTTCTAGACCAACTTATCTCGCGGTGAAATATTGTCACTCTCCCCGGTGCTAGCCCGATATCTCTCGTTGGATAGGGAGGATTAATTTCACTCTGTTGGAATTCGGTGTTTGTGACTCGCCGCCTCGGGCTGAGTCATTTGATAGGTAATTTTCCTAAGTAGACCGTTGGAGAATATTCCAGGTACTTCTTTACAACTTCATTCGTTTGCGGGGTATCCAATACACCTGTCCAAACCAACATACCGCTAAGCTAGAATTTTGATCGCTCCAGTTTAACCGCTGATTTTCGCACACGCGTATAATCTCAACCCACTTGGAATCATTGGTCCGAAATGCTGCTGCGACAATTTTCTGGCTCAAGTCATTGCATTACTCTGGACCAATCCTGTCATCTGAAGTTCTTTAATATAACCGTACTTCGACAGATATTCCCATTTTCCGCGCACCATGATGCTCCGTGTTCATAAAGAAATAAGCACTCGACACCGAAAAAAAAGGACCGCAAGAGCGAGGTGAATGAGCTTATCTCCGGGCGCACTGCCTTTTCGGGACAAAGACGTTGACCTGTTTGTACATGAGTAGCAGATCATCAGAGGCTGTGCTCTATCTCCTTCTCCTTATCTTCACCACACTTGCCTCGACTTTCAAGGCAAGATGCGGCCGCATTCTCTGATTTCCCACTGCTAGCCCCAAGTGCGACGAGAAACAGACTGCTCCCATACCTTCCGAGCCTCTTGTCTGCGTCCCATCGGCGCCATCCACCTTATCGCAACCTTATCTTCCTTATCGCATCCTGACGCAATATCCATACAAGCTTTTGCGCTCCTCTCTTTTCCTTGGCACGTCTGTCGTATTTTCCTTGGCGTAAGCCATTCCGTCCGTTGCAAGTCGTGCATCGAGAGAGCTGTATTTGCCCTCGTGAGCCGCCCGCAGCGCCGCCAGCTAGCAGCGCCGTAGCGCTGGCACAGGTAGCCCCTCGAGATGCAGAAACCTCGTCTTTCGTCTTGCCTTCCGCTGTGCTGTCTCCCCCAGCATTACCGCTACATGGGTCCTCGTTTCTGTCCCGCCTTTGTCCCACCTCGTTTCCCCTAGCCATAGGTACGACGTCCGCATCCACTCCCCTACACCCACTCACTTGCTAATACCTACTCCAAGGTGGGTAACCCAGGTTATCTGCGATACTTAACCTTAACCTTAACCTGCCTCTACTTGCTTCATATCCGCGTGCGCGTGCAGCAGCGATGTGTTCGAGGCGACAGCCCCGCATCTGTTGGCCTCCGCTTTCCCTTCGCGCCTGCCGCCGCCCTCCCAACCAAGACATTAATGCGCATGCAATGCGTCCGAGTATAAGGCCCAGATCATGAGGGGGTGTACCCGGTGCGTGCTCATTTCCTGCGGCCACCGCCGCCCAATAGCGATCTCTAGCCCAACAACAGGTGCGTGTGTGTGTCTCCGTATATTCGCGTGCGTGCGCCCCGTACGCTGCCTTCGACGGCGGCGCGCCGTTCTTCTGGGATATTTGCGTGCACTTGCGCACCCCACGCCATGGACGTGTGCGCAGTAGTCAAAACGCTGCCGCTTTCTTCGCGAGATAGAGGGTGGGGTGTCCAAGGAAGCGCACGAGTTGCCATAAAAAGTGCGACAAGTCACGTGTAGCGGGATATATTCGTGCGCTCCCGGCATGAGCGAGCTCCAGCTATCTTGGATTTGAAATTCGTTGAATTGCTCTTCCACCCATACCAGTATTTTCCCGAGCGGCTGCCTCTTCCCCTCCTTGCATCGCAGTCACTCCGGATACGGAGAGACCAGTAGAAAACCCAGTGAAATTTACAAAGATGCCCCTCACGCATTCGCTCACCAAAGGAATTCGCTTTTTTTTTTTTTTGCCAAGTCCGCCCCTTAGGTGCGGTAGCCTTAGCCCTAGGTGAGATCGAGCGTTCGTCCAGCGTTTTCTTTTGCAACTCTCTTTTAAAAATACAGCCTACTTATCCGCTACTCGGAGAACAATCTATCCCCCCGATTGCTTCTGTATTTTTTGTAGTGCCCTGTTTCATTCCGTGTGCTTCGCAAAGATCGTAGGTAAACACTGATGAACACTGATTCGTCCTTCCGTTAGTTTCCATCTTTATCTCCGCGAAATGAAGCAGTCCTTCATTTCTGACTGCCGATTGTTGTTTTCCGGGCGGCCCACCTCTTTCCGGAGCCACTGACGACCCGTGTTGCCCAATCGCCCCGGGTCTTTTGACTCCAAATCCACTGCTCGCCTCGCCTGGCCGCTTGGGACCTAATCTTAATGTGGTCCGCTTCAGGGCTATTTTATATCCTGATCTCGACAGCCCCATCCTCTCGGCCACTGGTTCGCCTCGCGCGCGAATCACGCACCAGGTGTTGGCGGATATAACAGTCCAAATACGCCTCCGTGGCTTGCTGCTCTATGTCACTCTCGACATTGTCTCGATCAAATGCTTGGCGCAGTACAGGACGGAACACGCCGCACGGAGCAGGTCCTTGCTTCCCCGCAGACACCCAACTGAAATAACTTCACGTTTGATCGGAGTTCCACCAACGACTAATTGTTACGTTCCCCTGAAAGTGCTACATTAGGTTTAAATTTGTGTCAGCACAATGGGTCCCTTTCACATGTCCAGGCAAGCGCCTTCGATGTATAACAGTCGTGTGATAACGGCGATCCGCCGCCTGGTACAAAGCGCTCCTCTCCTTTTCTCCCCGCCACAATTTCTCACATTAGCGAAATTTTCACCGCGGTGCTGCTAGTAATATTGGTACCGCCGACGTTCGCCCTCCGTGCGTGCAGTCGAATCGAAGGAACTGTTTCTTCGGCATCTGCTATATATTATCCCTGTCGGAGCAGCGCTTTACCATTCTCAGGATATCGCGAACTCACTCCACAAGCAGTGGTTCCACTGCTGGGCAATAATTACCTCCAAGACATTTCCCACTGGGCGTCTTCAAGCACGCAGGAGTCTGCGTGCACAGTCGAACCAGGAACGGCAGCAGATGTTTCCATTATCGTGCGCCTTCATCCGCCTCCACCCATATTTGAACACAGCTCCGGATCTAATTGCTGGCCTCGACAAACACCTCATTTGCCGTGGGTCCATTAATACTCCGCATTCACATACCTTCATGGCGACCTAGGGGAAGGGCGGGAGACACACGGCTAACCCAGGATTCTCCTCGAGCATCGATGTGCAGATTTCAATGATACGCTTCTCGGGCTAGTGTTGCCGCGACTCAAGTCGCGTGAATTCGACTTAACGCATTTAGTGTCCGTGTATCATGTCAACTCTGGGGTATTAGGGGATTACGAGTACTTAGTAATCATTCATAACATCTTCAGACCGTCATTTTTCGACCGCCCAAATTTACGGTCCACTTTTACTGACTGTAATGAAATTAGTGGCTGTGTGCCAGATTCATTAGATCTTTGAAGCCTCAATAGTGGCTGTACTCCAAACCTGAGTCTTTCATTAGATATGAATCTAATGAACCTTGAATCACTGTCACGGTGGCTGAGTATTTTCTTATGTAACAGATTCCGATTTTACTCTCAGCTCTTCAATTTTTTTGGTGTTAAAATTCCGTTTTCCCTGCGCCATTCCTTCATCATTGAACTTCATTTTTGCTCCCTCGGATATTTGCTGTTGGTGTTTCGTGTCTGCAAAAGGCCCACGCAAGTTTGACACCGTCAGCGTGATGTCACGTTTCAACCCACATTCCAAGCATTTCTGATCTTCGTTTCCTACCGTCTCAACGTGGTCTCGTACCTTCAGGGTAAGCTGGCAACTATTTTAGATGTTCATTATATGGACAATTCTACAACAGAGCTCGAAGGAATCCATTGAGAAATGAGTGAGTTCTGGAGGGTGCAAGTAGCCCCAAAACACACTCAATAACAACCATACAGCTCTACACCCCAGAGAAGACCTGGATAAGAAGGTATGTTCGGTCCGGGACTGATTACCGTCTTGCCAACAGGAGAACCTAAATGTAAATAAATGCGCTGGCTCGATAAGTAGTAGGCCCGAGCCCATTCAATACCTCGCGTCAAGTCATTTTGCCCACCATACTTGGCCTCTTCCCCTTCGCCATGCTGCTCTGCATCTCAACCACCCTCGCCAAACTCACCAACCATACCATCGATCCTGCAGTGCAACCCGAGCAACTGCCCCGCGGGGTGGACGAATCAGACATTGGATGGGACATCAACAATTACCCCGAGCTCGATTATTGTTCCGTTCACCGCCAAGTACCATCCGCCATAAAATGCTACATGCGCACAAGGGTCGAATCGAATTATACTGACCTCTGGTGTTAAACAGGCTCCGCAGTATACGTGTTTCTGAACGCGGTCGGCGGCTGCGTCTTCGCCGTTGACAACGTCGATGTCGGGGCCTGGAATGACATGCCCAGCCCGGATGGTGGTATCAAACTCGTGTACAGCAATACCAGCCTGTGCTCGGAGCCGCATGTGCTGGTGATAGCCCCTCGGCGTGCGGATGTGGACATCGAGTTGGATTACATTATCTACACGTACGTCTCCGTCCCCTGTTTAAATTGATAGATGTTATGTACTCATTTGCACTTAACACCCCCAGTGTCGACGTGAAGGACCCCCGCGTCGGCGCAATCGTCGGGGACGTTATCGGGGGGATAGCGGTCCTGGGGCTGGGTGTGTTTGTGCTGCTTTCCCTCGTGAGGAGACGGAATCAGCGGCGGAGGATATTGAATTTCCAACGATGTAAGTTCTTTTTGAATTCGAGAGGGGTTCCGCTGGGTGGGGGTGAGAGTGATAAGGAT
The DNA here is from genome assembly GCA_014925785.1 of Mycena galopus ATCC 62051. Classification (NCBI taxonomy): domain Eukaryota; kingdom Fungi; phylum Basidiomycota; class Agaricomycetes; order Agaricales; family Mycenaceae; genus Mycena; species Mycena galopus. The sequence continues at coordinate 172,825 of WIQG01000296.1, forward strand.
AACTCGAGTATAAAGATGGTGCTGAGGGAGAAGCCGTGAATAAATACCATAAGCCTTTCGATCCATGCCCACCAAGCACAATAGGAATCTGATGCCCAATGATATCTAAAGAAACACTTGGAAAAAAAGAAAAGGATGCCACGGCGCCGGCAAGAATCCTGAACCTTCAACCATGACCTACAACCAGGTCCCCCTGTAGCATCCTGCTTCTAACGGTCATACTGATAGAAATATGCCAGGAGTCTCAGGAGGTTCGTACAAAAATCTCCAGGTGGAGTGAGATCGTGTTTGGGTACCTCCTATCATGGTTCTCAGAACACCGAATCGTGATACCAAGTCAGGCAATTCATTGGGCAATCAATGTTGTCCTCTTCTTTGTATGTACTAAAATCGTGTCAGGTCGAAACCGATTACTCAAAAATTTCGATCTTTGGAACAATACGCGGAAAATACAAGAGTATCACATGTCTTTCCTTGAATCAAATCACGATGTCCTCTCGGGTGAATTCGGGCTGACTTCCGTATTGGGTTGTGAGTTTTTCCACCCAAAAGGAGCACATCAAACGAAATGTTCTGCGGCAGAGAGCACTCGGCATAACGTCCGCTGCGCCAGTCACGGGCATATACAGTATATACAGGGATGCCGTGGTTGTGTACGAAATAAAATCCAATACTGAATATTGGGGACCGACACATCCAATGGCATACAAAATTTTCGGTTGATTTCGCGGGCGGGCTACCAGGAGGGTGATTCGCGATAGATAATTACAGCATGTTATGGCCCGTCTCGCGGTATGTGTCGGTAAATATAAAAGTGCCGTTCGGAAGCGCCTGGACAGGTCGATAAACTGGAAGATCACAAACTTGAACAGGACGATCATGACGCGCCAGCAGGCAGGGCGAGCGCAGAGTCAGAGCGGCGGGGTATTTCGTGTGCGAGCGAGGGAGTCGGTCAGTAAGAACGAGGAGTATCCGGGAAAGGGAGCAGCGGGAGGGTGTGACGTATGTGTAAAAGTCTCGTCGCCCATAAGTAGCAGCGAGTACCACGTCAGATGTCTTATCTATCGAGGGGGCGAGTCGCTGGCACAATGTCAATGACGAGGAAAGAAGGCGAAGGAACGGAGGAGGAAATCGACGTACCTGGGAAGAGCCAGCAGCATTGGATACTGGGGGGCAGGTTTCAGGAGAGCGTCGCTCGTGCGGAAGGCTGTATTGAGCACAAAACTTCGGCCGAGGGAACGACTGAGAACCAAGACAATGTGTTCTCCGACGTCCGGCAACGCGGGGCACAGGATGCGCTGAGCGGTATGGTGCAGATAGCGGTAACAGTGTTGCTACCGGTGAGGGACGTCGTCCTGATACGAATTGGATGGATTGTCATTGCGTGGTGCAGGGGAGAAGGCTCTGGGGGTGGACAGACGGCGGAGCAGCATCTGCTGTGGGAGGGAATGAGTGAGCAGGATATGGATAAGTTGACGGGGAGGTACCCTTGATCGTGCACGAAGAGTGAAGTTGTTGGTTTTCGCATTCCCAGATACAGCTTCGAAGGAGCATCAAAATTAAGAGATGCCAAGGCTGCGAGCTTCAATTCCTTGGCAGGAATGCCACAGTTGAGACAGACCTCTCGTCGCATGAACGCGAGTTGGAGAAATGAAGAAATCCGTCCCTGCACAAACGGTAGCTGAATTTGAATCCAATAGAATGCGACACACGCGCCAGTAACGAGCATAGAGCGTAGACTTGCATGCAGAGGGGCGTATTTTATGGTGAAATGCATTGAGACAATACTTTCACAGGGTCAGGGAAGGAAAGGGATGGATTAAAAATACAAAAATAAGCCGAGGAGGAGTAGGTATGAAATGGGCCGATGCTTGGAGATAATAACGGAGGGGCGGGGGCTAGGGATAGGGACTACAGCAATTGTAACACGTTGTGGTGGTCCTATTCGTGCGAGATCATGGATGAGGAGGAAGGCTAAAGCAGAACACGCACTCCTGTGGGGACTCAAAGCAGCAGTCGCGGCACGGTGCGGCCGCAACCTGCGTCCTCCCCAAGGCCACCCTCGACATCTCGCTCGTCATCGTTGTCACATAGATGTTTCTTGCGCTTCACAACCGTGACTTTGGTGGCATTGGTGTTCGGCGCCTTGACCGCGAGTACAGGGCGCCGCGGGGAAGGGGTCGCGGGTGAGGTCGGCAGGGCGGCACGGGCGTTACAGGTGCGAGAACACACCGTGCACATCGGTGCGCTGTATCTTGAATGAAAAGTGAGTCGGATTGCTGATACGGTCTTGGGGGTCAGTGTAGCACTTGCGAGTCGTATCTGCCGCGATGTTGCAGTTGGGTTAAGCCACCGCCTTTTGGGCAGAGGGTGCCCGTCCTGTACAGACGGCATTGAATAAAGTAAGAGAGAATTTACATCTGTGTCCTTACCGGCCAGCTACTGACTTACCTGCGGGAAGCGCTTGTACACGGTGATGGTGAGAAGCAAGAGGGAAATTAGGCGCCCATCCACACGACCAAATAAGCGGAGAATTCCGCCGCATCGTTGCATGCCGATCATGTTGTTGACGTGGCCGGCAATCAAAGTTGCCGCTGATTTCTGCGCTTACCTAGCACTTTTCATATTGTTCCTAACCACTGCATCACCTGAAATATACACACAATGAGCTGTATATTTCCTCAGGATTATCTAGTACTAATGTTTTTGGGACTGAGGAAATCTAAGTAATGTCAGTATAGCATTTACCCCTTTGCAGTTTTTGTGCCGTTTGAATTTATGTGTACTTGATTGTATGGAGCTATGTACATGTAAATGTGGGTGTGGGTTCATGTTACAACCCAACTGTGTTTGTAGTCTTGATGACATGGGGTAATTTACTGAGTCTGCCCAAGGACTACAAATAAAACAAAAAATGAAGTACGAGTCATGCCACGCGCACTGTGATGGCCTCACCCACCAAGTCAGTAAATGGAGTTACACTAGATGCATCATGTGTACACGGCATTTGGCGAAGTAGTGATTGACCGCGGAGAACCATGGGAATTAACGTAATTCGACTCGACTTGCCGAGTCGCGACTTCGGGAGCAGTATATCACGTATTACCCGATGACAAAGTGATATCATTGAAAATGCCTAACACAGGTTACAGAGGCATCGTGATGCTCTGTTTGACAGGTATATTCGGAAAAATACGCAAGGATGGGTCAGCAAACGACTCAAGTCGAATTCAATCGACTTGAGTCGCGGCAACACTATTCTCGGGTGTCACCTATGATGCCACGAGCGGAAAGGTGAGGATTGGGACCGATTTAATTTGAGATGAGGTGCATATGTATTATCTGCGACTGCCTTCCCGGCCACACTAGGTAGCCAGCCATTTGCATAATAGAAAGCTTTGATGGTGAAACCTGGGATTTGGCCCTTGTAGGATGGAGCCCGACCTTCGAGGACACTGTATGTCAAAATGTGACCCGAAGTGATGCGGCTATCCAAAACTGTGGGAGGTTTTCTGTGTGAACACCATTTCTTATCTCCGATCGGCCCTCGCGCTCGTCTTTTGCTCTTTTCTCCGCCAAGTCTTCAATGATTCCCGAATTTTTGGGCTCGTTTTTACCCCTGTATTCCGGGTAACTGTTTCTCTGCATACCATACATGAGGCGACTTTCCCTTCACCTCATGGACCCGTCAAAAACATCTCGACCTGATTCCAGGTGGCAAAATCCGGCCGCCGGTCTAGTGATGTACCCGTGCTTGCAACGGACAAAGTATTTGGCATATGTATTCGACACAACCATCCCAGCATTCTCCCATATTATTTGGCCTTTAGCTGTCCGACTTCCCCTTCACAGCCAGCCGCTACCTTAAACCACACAATTTCACTTGCAGGCAAAGATGGATTTTCTTGGAGGGTTTATGGGTATGCAGGAGATGTCCTATCATCATGGGTATATTTAAATACATACTATTGAGTCTTTTGTACCCTCTTTTGGGTACCTAATAGGTTCTGTCCCATGCCAGAGGCAACGTTCCTTCCGGACCACCCTCGCACCCATTCAGGTCAGCTTGAAAGGGAAATCATTGTTGTCCTCATATAGCTCACATGTACACTTTGAGTGTATAGAATTGGATTCATTGAGTCATTTGAGCTACAGTGGGGTGAAGGGAACCAGTGTAAACGAGCGAAAAGGCCGGGTGGCCGGCTAGCCCGTTTATTGCCCCTTTGGGACACCGCCAAAAAAAATATTCAGTAAGGCATGGAACTACCATGTAAATTCGCAGAAATTTTCTGGGCTCACTCTCAGGATACATAACTTTGGTTTTGTGCCCATAAAACCACACCTATCGGTCTTCATAGGCAGAATCGAGCTAAATTATGCTAAGGTGGCCGGATACCCAGTCTCAGATAATAGTCCCACATTCACAGCCCGGAGTAACCAATCTCATTTTCTACGCCAGGGACACTCCACCGCCGGGGATTTTTGACGCCTTCCTCGCGATCCCGTCATTCACGGAAGACATAAGCACAAGAAGCTTCATTTCTCTGGTGCAGACATCCCCGGCGAATCTCACGACTGGATTGAGGTGCGAATATGCACATCGCTGAACCAATAACCTTGTGCTGAGAACAGAAATCTTCCCACAGAGGCGCCTTCCATACCGTCACCCTGCTGAAATACTTGTCCACCATGACAGACGCTATTTTGAACGAGACCGAAGTTGATTGACGCCAAGCCTAAGTACTGATGTCGTTGTACATAGTTCTGGGGCGCCCACCTCGCACTCGACAGCGCAGTCTTCATCTCGTACGACATCGAGCCCTTCCTACCCACCACTTGCATGCACATCACCAGTCCCTCTGCCTTCCCACCCTCTCGCGGGCACGGTTACCTGCCGCTCAATCTCTATTTCGACCCCTTATCTGATGGAAGCTTCTACGCCGCGATGCGACAGAGTGCACGGCATCTGACTAACGTGGCAAATGCGGAGGGGCAGGATATCGCACAGGCGCCTTTGTATTTAAACTACGCTCTGTACGATACCCCACTGGACCGCATGTATGGGGATAACCTGGGCAGACTTCAAAGTATCAAGGTCACGGAGGACCAGGATAATGTGGCGGGTCGGTCTGGCAGGCGGGTTCAAATTCTGAACAGCTACGGAGTCATTGTGTCGAGATTCACTCTTCCTTTCATAAGTGGTTGTATTAATATTGTCTATGAATTTGGGGTTTTGGTTTGGTCGCTTCTGGTCTCGCTTATAGAAATCGCGCACCGGCTGGTCGTCTGGAATACACGGCGCCCTATCCAGTCTTCTTCCATACTTGGAGTACATTTCATACCAGTTGACGCCGACCGATGTGATCCAACATATCGACATTTTTGGACTATGGGAACATGCATGTGGAGTGAAAATGGGGGCCTTGGACAGACAGCACGTCTAATGCGAGTAGAACCGTGTTTCGGCTCAAAATTAAATGAGGTGCGTCAGCAGTCGCGGCAAATGCTAATTGGTAAGGGGTCGTGGCCCTTGACTGGCAGTAATAAGGGTACTTCTATTCCAGGTTCAGGACATTGCTAGACTAACAAGAGAAACTCACTTCTTGTGAAAGTAGTGCCGCGGAGGTTGAAAATGCGATGGCCGCGGCCAGCCGCGTGAGCAGAATACCCCCAAAATGGTGTTTAAAGCTTCGGCCACACGTTCATAAATTTGGTAACAGTACAAGAGCGCGCTTGGCGGCACACCACTTCGATCCGACAGTGGACGACCCATGACCCGGTTAGATTGACAGAAAAGCAAAAGAGAACTAATGATAGGAATCTTTCGGTTGCGGCAGGCTGCGCCGAATGTTCGTTGCCCTTCAGGCCGTCCCAAAATGGTCCCAAACTCGAGGGAATTTGCGTCCGAATTGGAGGTAAGGGACTAGATGTCACTGGCAAAGACCAACCAAAGCATAGATATTTAGTCTAAATTAAGGGAAATAGCGCAATCCCGCGGCTTCTCGTGATAGCCGCCAAGCGGCCCGCACGTTCGTCAGCCAATTTGGTGTTGACTGTCTTTTTTTTTGGTTTCCACCTTCATGGCGGGCTGCCTGGAAACAGGCTTTTCTCCACCTCTATTCCTCCTATTTTGAATCAGGCAACCAGGTGAACTGCGTCCGAGGAATCCGGCACGTCAACCACCGTCCGGTTCGCTTTGTAGGTTTGCTGGTAGAGGTCGCGTTAACGAATTATTTACGATGCACCGTCCTCCAGATTGTGCACACTACCCTTTGTCTCATCATTACCATCTCTTACGAATGGGGACCCCCGATTTGATGATTCGACATGCAGGATTCGGAGAGATCGAACGAAGGAGAGCAACAGCACCACGAGGTCGCGCGCCAGACACGGGCACAGATCGATGCGGCGTTTGCGCAGTAATGGGGTAGGAGCAGCAGCGCGGCACCTTCTCAGGGCACGGCCAGTACGTCATGTATTCTGTCAACGGACTACGATGCCGCACCGCCGACCTATCAGGCAACCGTTGCCAGATCGGGTACCACCAGGAGGAACCCGACTCGGAGACCGGCCCGAGTCTTCTCGGTGAACAAATCCACACCTTGCAACATATCCCCCGTCTCCTTGTCGTTCCTTTCCGATCAATTCTCCGTGTTCGCTCCGATTAACCTTTCACCCCTCCTCCAGAAATTTTGAATTGATTTTGAAGACACTTTTCAATGAAACATTCAGGCTCAATTTGTACATTGCGAACAGTAATTTTGAGGTTTACGACCCGCTAGACAGTCTGGATGAGTCTTTCTTGCAGCACTTCTTTCAAATGATGAACCATCCCCGTCTCGTCAGACACCTCTCCTTCCGGTGGGAGCGATCTTCCCGCGGTCATGAAGACTCGCTCTGGCCTATGGACCGCTTCAAAAGGTACCATCCGAGTCATGTGTCCCATGCGCCAAAGCTGATACCGTCGTTAGAACAACACATTTGAAAATAACGAATCTTACGCGAAGCTTTTGAACCATTTTCTCCAACTCGTCCTGCATTTCTTTCCAGAACTCTGCAACGGCCGAGTCCGGAGCGTCTGCGCATCGTTCGATAGCAGACCGAACTTTCGCTCGGATATCAAACTGCCCTCGGTGTCAGCAGATGGTTTGCAGTTACGTGAATGACACACCTCTCTGAGCGAACATAACCAATCTCGCTGCGCCACCGGTAGATGAAGCGCTTCTTCCGTCGCTGGCGGGGCTGGCAGAATACCTAAAAATGCGTCCAAGGTCCGAATTGTAAGTGATTGACCTCCGGACACTCCGCTGATTACGACGCTGTCAGCACCAGGAAGCGTCCAGCCTGTATAACCTTGCAAATAGGCGAGCCAGAGAGCGTGAGATATGTTCGCGTCGTTCATGTTTTCGAAAAAGAAGCGATACGTGTTTTGGAATACAACGTTCGCTTCTTTCAGTGATGTCAAGGCGTCCAATGGGCAATCGCCTGCAGAGGAACCACAAGCAGAAATAGTCTCTGCGATCAGGCGGTACATTGGAAGCGACTGATCAGCTGTTAGCCCAGGTTGCAACGGAGTCAGAAGACGACTTGCCCTATGTTCCGTCTCGAGAAAAAGGCGAGCGTCCCAGTTTGCGGTCTTTTGGTGCACCTGAGGCATTCCATGGACAGATGAATAGAACGGCTTGAAGTTGGTATCGACCCCACGGGTATTGAAGTATAGGAGGCTTGACAAGCTGCCTCCGGGAGAGGTGAAGCCGAAATAACGCTGTAAAAGGAACCACGGCTCATCGAGTTCCAGTGGAAGGATAGCGAAGTCTCGATCTGCGCTTCGCGGACCACAGGCGAGACGCCCCATCTATGGAATCGGATTTCAGCAGACGAAGATGCGAGAAAGAATCTGGCGGTACCGATAAGCGTGCCTCAGGAAACATACGCATGCGCAAAAGCCTAGCATCGCGGACTGCATGCTCTGGTCGTCGTAACCGGGCCAACAGCCGGCCTCCGCATCCTGGAGTGCAGAAAGCACAGATGTCATGTCGGCAGAGCACTGAGGCGCGTCGAGGGTCGGATCCCCAATAACAACCCACGGATGCGAGCTCGCATAGTATCGATTGTCTTCCTGTTCTCAGCGTCGCTGGCCGACGATTCCAGGACCGGGAAGAATGGCGCCACCAGCTCGTACGTCGCGTGGTACACACGCAAGGGAGCGGGCCATGAACTCTCGAATGTAGGGCTTGGGGCCAGGTTCCACCAGACCTTTTGACGAGCTGCTCGAGCGCATGGTGGGACTGTCCGTGAGTGCAAAAATCCCAGAGAGGTCGGGGTTTGATGACTTTGGAGACGCAGGGGGTCCAGTGTAAGCATGGAGGACGTGGTAGCGATGCGCAGAAGAAGAGAGGCCATTATTGTCTGCGGATACACAAACTTGGTCAGCCTTTTTAACTGCTTCAGGGGTGACGTTTTCCCGTTGAGTATGAATATTCGGCGGATGAATTGAGCGTCATCCCTGGTCACAGGCTCCTTTGGCTCATGATTCTGACAGTGTTACTCAGATCCGCCGTCAAGCTCATTCAGCCAGCTCAGTACTGTACAAGAGGTATAAAAATGTACTACCATAACTTGAGATGTATGGAGATGTCTGTGCAAGAGCGCGGTGGGCTGCTCCGCGGCCCACCACCTCGATTGAATTGTAGCTGGCCTTGGTTTAACGTGGGCGCGACGGGCAGTTACTAATGCCCGCCGTGGAGTCGGACCTTCAAAAGGGTTCGGACATAGTCGCTTAATTTTAAAATGGGGCTGATAGTAAACTTGGCCGCGGCGTCACTAAACTTGGCCGGGCCGTGCCATTAGGTCGGAACAAAAGGCTTCGGACACAGTGGCTAATCATAAAAAGAGGGTGACAGGAGCGCGGCGCAATGTCTGGTCTGGCCTGGAAGCCGGGGTTAGGGTGGTTGAGGCTTAAGAATCTTCAACTTCACCCAGGTATCCAACTGGTGTGACTTCAGTTGGACCTGAACAGTTGAGGAATGAGGAACCATGTCTCAGGCTCATTGGAAGGAGAAATGACGAAGTGCTTGTGCGGGAGCGGCAGATTCAGAATTCCGCTGCGGTGTCCAGTTGAAAATCTGCAATCCGCAATTGTGTTGAGGACACGACACTTCACTATGGTACGAGTCAAGCCACTTCAATCCGCCATGTTAAAATTACGCTGTAACACCAGCGGCTAAACCCAACGCATGCGGGCCCCGCATGCATTTTGACGCATGTGGCCCGCATGGCGTCGGCTCATGTCACAAAGGTCCTCATGACCTTTGTTGCATCTTTGTTTTTCTCTGGCGTTTATTTTAATGTGGAGCCACCCTGGTCCCGAGTATTCATGGTCTTCCCTGTTCCCTGTGTCTTCCACGGTTATGCGCCAGAGCGAAAAAACTCCCAATCCCAATCCGCGCAATCCACACTCCATTTATCAAACTCCAGGACGTCAAAGTGCCCATTCTCCTCGCTCCCAGGAGCACTGGCGGCGACGGGTGCTCACAGCCCAGGTGATCAACTCCGGCGGCTTCGCGTTTGTCCCCGCCGGTAGATCCAGATCCGAAACCGCAATTCACTCATTGTTGACTGATTTATGACCATGATAGGTGACAACACCGTCAAAAATAGGAAGAAGGAGGTCCAGGACGTCGGTATCGGCTTCTCGGGTGGTATCTCGACGCCAGCACAAGGATCTGCTCGTCGCTGCCCTTGATCTCAAAGTCAAGGCTGGTCTTTTTTGCCTTCAGTGACCACATGGACCGCTGGATTAATTTTGTCAGAGATTGCGACCAGGTTAGTCGTCTCTTTTTCACGAGGATCCTTCAAGTATCCTGGGATTTACCTGTTCCTTGTAACAGGCTAATGGGCGTTACACCATCATATTTGTTGTGGTCCACTCCGGCGAGCAAGCAGCTGCCGCCGCAGAGTTGAGGGCCGATGTTGTGGTCGCTCAAGGTTCAAGAATTCGCTTTGAATCGCATATCAGCAACCTTACTGTCTGAATCCCAGGGATCGAAGCCGGGGACATGGGGCACTTACGCTCCTCCCCTGATGGTCAAGTTCTCCGTCGTTCAAAAGGCCATCCCCGACAACGGTCCTCTCATCGTCGCCGCGGGGGGTATATGACAGCTCACACCACCGCCTCCTCACCGCGGGCCCTCACGGTTGTATCCTTGGGACAATTTTCTTCACGTCAAAGGAGCTACTACATCCGCCGCCAGCGGAACGCCATGGTCGCACCAAGATTAACACCGTGACCGAACGCAAACGTGCCTTCGGCTATATGGCAATTTGATTGATAATTTTACCCAAGTAGACCTTTGTAGAATATTTCCTAGTACTTCTGTGCTTTTACAACTTCATTCGTTTGCGGGGTATCCAATATACCTGTCAAACCAACATACCGCTTAACTACGGCTTTGATCGGTCCAGTTTAACCGCTGGTTTTGACCACGCGTATAATCTCAACTCACTCTTGAAATCATTGGTCCGAATGCTGCTGCGACAATTTCTGGCTCAATCATTGCATTACTCTGGACCAATCCTGTCATCTGAAGTTCTTTAATATAACCGTACTTCGACAGATATTCCCATTTTCCGCGCACCATGATGCCCCGTATTCATAAAGAAATGAGCACTCGACACCGAAAAGAAATGACGGCAAGAGCGAGGTGAATGAGCTTATCTCCGGCGCACTGCCTTTTCGGGACAAAGACGTTGACCTGTTTGTACATGAGTAGGCAGATCATCAGAGGCTGTGCTCTATCTCCTTCTCCTTATCTTCACCACACTTGCCTCAACTTTCAAAGCAAGATGCGGCTGCATTCTCTGATGGCCCACTGCTAGCCCCAAGTGCGACGAGAAACAGACTGCTCCCACACCTTCCGAGCCTCTTGTCTGCGTCCCATCGGCGCCATCCACCTTATCGCAACCTTATCTTCCTTATCGCATCCTGATGCAATAACCATACAAGCTTGCACTCCCCTGTTATCCTTCAACTCGCTCAGAAGCACGTCGGTCCTATTATCCTTGGCACAAACCACTTCCGTCCGTTGCAAGTCGTGCGTCGAGAGAGCTGTATTTGCCCTCGTGAGCCGCCTGCAGCGCCGCCAGCTAGCAGCGCCGTAGCGCCGGCACAGGTAGCCGCTCGAGACGCACAAACCGTATCTCTTCTCTTGCCTCCTGTCCTTCTGTCTCGCGCAACATTACTGCTACATAGGTCCTCGTTTCTGTCCCGCCTTTGTCCCACCTCGTGTCCCGACGCCTAGTTATAGGTGCGACGTCCGCATCCACTCCGCTACACCCACTCACTTGCCAATACCTACTCCAAGGTCCGTAACCCATGTTATCCGCGATGCTTAACCTTAACCTTAGCCCGCCTCTACTTGCTTCGCATCTGCGTGCGCGTGCAGCGGAGATGTGTTCGAGGCGACAGCCCCGCCTCTGTTGGCTTCCGCTTTCTCTTCGCGCCTGCGCCCGCCCTCCCACTAGAACATTAATGCGCATGCAGTACCTCCGAGCGTAAGGCCCAGATCATGAGGGGGGTGTACCCGGTGCGGTGCCCACCGCCCAATCGCGATCTCCAGCCCAGCACGCCCGGTGCAGGTGCGTGTGTTTGTCTCCTTATATTCGCGCGCGCGCCACGTACGCTTCCTTTAACGGCGCCGCGCCTTTCTGGGTTATTTGCATGCACTTGTGCACCCCACGCCATGGTCGGGTGCATGTCGTCGAGCGCTGCCGCTTTCGTCAGGAGATGGAGCGAGGGGTTCACAAGGAGGCGCAAGCATATGGGGGCGATGCTCTCTTCCCCGTGCGATCGTAACGCTCACGATGTTGGGCATGCTTTCATGCTTTGCCGGCTCGCTGTATCAGCCAATCTTAGGGAAGCGCGAGTTGCGAAAAGTACGACAAATCGCTTATGACGCGATATTTTCGTGCGCTCCCGGCTTGAGCGACCTCCAGCTATTTTGGATTTGAAATTCTCTGAATTGTTCTTCCACCCATACCGCTATTTTCCCAAGTGTCTGCCTCTTCTGCGCCTTGCATCTCAGTCACTCCAGATACGGAGATACCAGGGGAAAACCCAGTGAAATTTACAAAGATGCCCCCACGCATTCGCTCGCCAAAGGACTACGCTTTTTTTGCCGGGTCCGCCCCTCAAGGGCGGTGGCTTTCGCCCTGGGTGAGAGCGAGCATTTCCCCCACATTTTCTTTTGCAACTCTCCTTTGAGACTGCAGTCCACTTATCCGCTCAGAAGCTTCCCCGCAAGGTGGAGAACCATCATCCATCCTCCCAATTTCTTCTGTATTTTGGCGGCGCCCTGTTTCATTCCGAGTATTGCGCAAAGGTCGTGGGTGAACATCGATTCGCCCTTCCGCGAAGCGTATGGTTTCTCCATCTTCATCTTCGCGAAGTAAGCAAGCCAACCTCTTTCCGGAGCCTCACCATCCGTATTACCAATCACCGCGGGGCTTTTGGCTCTAAAGCCATTGCTCGCCTCGACCTGGTCGACCCAATACTGATCCGCTCTGTTTCAGGGCTATTATTAACCTCTTTAACGAAATGGCCTCTCGGCGGTGCAATTAACCCATGTAGGCTTATCTCCTTTGTCTTTCCTCTCTTCCCGTCCGTTAAGTCGTGCCCTCCTGCCCCTTTTGGGACCCTGTTTTTCTCCATTGGTTGACGTCAAGCATTCAATTGGCGGCGCAACGCTGATACCAATCATGGCAGAGGCCCGCACTTGACCGCTTTCAGTTGAACATGCCTGGGGCCGTATCCAGATTTTCATTTAAAACCCACCACGAGGCTCAGCGGCTGACCTACGCGCAGTTTCTTTTTGGACAGGACGCAGTTGCTGCCAGTGCTGCCTACGGCGCAGCCAGATTTCAATCATAATCGTGCCGAGGGGGCCTTACTCTGCGTCGTTCAAGAGCTCTGTTCTCCCTCAGTTCAACCTTCTCCGCAAATCTTGGAGCTCTCTGTTTGCTGGCTACTTATTTGTTTTGTGCTCTTCTTGGCCGCTGTCTCTCTTTGTCTGGTCAGTGGTGTGATCCATCCCAGGGGCGCCAGGGCCATTGATTTCTCACAAGCTTCGCACCCTGGAGAATGAACTCTTCCAGGGACCACACCGTTTTCAATTGGACCACTTCCTTTGTCGTTTGTGATGCTAAAACAGTTCATTTTTGCTACCCTGTTTTTATTTTTGTTTTATTATTTCTTCACTGCGCCTGCTGCTAATCATAGCGTCAAACACGATGCTCCAGGCCAATCCCTGTCCGGGTAATGCTGGCGTTTGTTTCGTGCCTATTGCACAGCACATCTCTCTAATCACCTGGGATACCGGAGCGAAGCGGAGGCTCGTCTTGTTTTGTATCCAGATCTCGACAGCCCCATCCTCTCGGCCACTGCTTTGCCCTTGCGCGCGACTCAATACGTCCGAGTTTTCGGCGTACATAACAGTCCAAATATGCCTCTCTCTCTGCCTTGCTAAGCTCCATGTCGGATGCCCCTCGACATTATCTGCGATCAAACGCTTGGGACAGTACAGCGGCACGCCGCAGGGAGCGGGCCCTGGCTCCCCAGCTCAACCGAAATAATTTCACGTTTGATCGTTTGAGGACGAGTCCGAGACAGAGGAAACGGGAAAAAAAAACACGGAGAGGTGTTTACCGTCGGGCGTTAAAACGAAGACGGTACCTCTCGCGGTAGTGAGTTGGTGTATGGAAAAGAATTCGCCTTGACCGATTCTCTTGCGCCAAAAGAGAGCGATTAAAACACATACCCGTCTGACGGCCGCACAAGGCGGTCGGAGATCGCGAAAAAAGTCCATAAGCGGCCTTGGCAGAGTAGGACCAGCAGAGGGTCTTTTTTTTTTTTGACAGCGAGCTTGAGACCAAATGGGAACTAAAAATATCCAGCAGCAAAGTGAGACGCTGTAAATTCAGTCTGCCCAAAACCGTCGAAAAATGCATCTGCAGAATTTGAGGCCGCGCCAAGCGATCTGGGATCGCGAAAAGACCCATAAGTGGCTGGGCATCGTAGGGCCGGGTTTATCAGACGGGAAGCCTGAGCCCAAGTGGCGAGGATGTCGCGAAATCTTAAGGCAAAGCGAGAGGTGGAAGCGTCTCCGCCAGATGTTGTGAGGTGTGCCGTGACATAAGGCAACGGCGATCACGTTAAATTTCGCCCAGCGATCACAAATCAGGTAATGTCGGCACCTTGCTGGAACAAGCCGGATCAGAACACAGATCGATTCGGCGTTCGAACGCGTTCAGTAAAAATTCAACCTTGCCGAACGCTGAACTCGAACGCGGCGTTTGGTTGAGCCACGTGCTGAACCTTGAACCTGAACGCGGCGTCCGGTCCAGTTCCGCTTCAGGTTCGAACCGATTTTTGAACCGGACCTTGTCGCCACTAATCGGACTTCTACCGAACGACTGATTGCTGTGATCCCCTAATGCGCTGCATTAACGCTGAATATGGCCAGGTCTGTGCCGGCGCAATCAGCCCCTTTCACACGTCCTGGAAAGCTTTGAACCTATAAAAATCGCGTGCTAACGGCGATCCGCGGCCTGATACCAGGCGCTCATTTCCCCCCATCCCTACCACCATGTCTCACATTGGTAAATTATGCACCGTATTGCTGCTAGCGATCATAGTACG